>CATIWQ010540759.1:0-45674 GCA_949673415.1 Euphorbia schlechtendalii | reverse complement strand
TATATATTAACCAAAATCATAATTGGTTTCTTGATTATTTTGTTTTTCAGTATATTGTTTTAATGCTATTGACTCCACCGATTTTAATTTTACATCTTGTTAAGTGGCGTGGGTGATGATATATTTCAAGTTCAGCACACGGGTTTTAATACTAGACTAGATAGAATAGTAGTTTGTAATTTAAAGCAATAAGATTGATACAATATGTTGGAAGTGTTTGTTTCACATTATTATAAGCAAAGAAATGTACTTCACAAATTAAAGATAGATTGAATTTGGTTTGACTAGGAAGTTATTTGCTCCAATCTTCCCAAAATGGATTCGACATAAGTTATTCTACTGTAGAAAAGCAGTTTCAATGTAAATTATGAATTGATTATTGTAATTATGTGATGAATTTTTATTAATTTGGGTGACAATGATAAGGTGACTTATTGTATTACTTTACAAAAATATAATGTAAAGTGAGATATCCTCTCTTAGGCAAAACAACTGCGTGCAATTGGTAAATCTCCTTTCTTTACATATTACTATTGTGATTGGAGTATTGCCAATGCATTTTGGGCTTATAAACCCTAATGCTTATTGGCTTCGGAACCCTATTTCTCCAACAGGAAAGGAGCAATCATTTTCATATTCCATTATTAGTTTTGATGGAAATTGGGGGATAATTACCACTTTCTTGGAATTTATTTTAAGAAAATGGAAATCAATTTTACTTTGCACTAACTTTTCAATGAAACCACATCTGTTGTGTATTCATTGAATGGAATGGAGGCTAAAGGTATCGCAACATCAACATTTTATTGATTGATTCTTATGATATTGAATGATCTTAGCAACAGCATGAATGCCACTTTGTTACAGGAAGAAAGTTTTTCTCCCGGAGGAACCATTTCTTCAAAAGTGGAACAAGATATTCTTAGTCCTGAGTGTGTTTGCTCTCTCACTTGATCTTCTCTTCTTCTATGAGTTTGAGATTGACAATCAGAGAAAACGCCTTCGTTTGGATTTAAACTTGGAAAGAGTTGTTTCTATTATAAGTTCAGTTGTGGATTTCCTTATTGTAATCCGTGTAATATTTCAATTTCGCACGGGATTCTCTGTTTTCTCCTCTAGATCATTTGATTCCAGGATGCTAATTGAAGATTCCTGGAAAATAGCTAGGAGATATTTATTATCATATTTCCTCATTGACATTCTTGCAACAGTTCCACTCCCACAGGTGATATATGGTTTATATCAGCATTATATGCAATCTATGTAATGTAAATCTAGTATTTTCCTGTACAATCGCTATTTCAAGTGCTGCAAACATCTGTAATGCAGGTGGCTATTCTACTTATCATTCCCAAAATGGGAGGATCAAGAGTATCAAATACGATAAATGTAATGAAATTTATTGTTGCATTCCAGCTTGTTCCCAAGATTTTTAGGTTCTATCAACTGTACAGAGAAACTTTGAAAAGTTCAAACAACCACTCTAAAATTGCACAGTTCACTCTATTCCTTTACATTTGCGCTGGTCATGTAAGTTCTTATTGAATTCTGCAGTTACACAGGTTTCATTCAAATGTTGTTACGTTGTTTCTAGATCTTTCTATTTTTTATGCTTCGAAGTTCGAACTTATACAATATTGAACCATCCCACTTTTGCCTTTCCTACTTAGTTATCTGGATCAAGTTCCAGTAATAACGGTGCAATTATGCAAATTTGGTTAGCATGACTACCTATGTTGAAATTAACTTTAGAGAATATCGACCAGATAGTTTTGGTGAAGTTAAAGAAAAACATAAATACATACTTATATCGTGAACCATAAATGCATCTTCTTGGCTTTAATCTTTTTTGGGATTACTTTGCTCTTAATGGAAGTGTCGCAATGGATTTTTATAGCAGAGAGGCTGCTGAAGCGTTGAATTTTTTAGGTTTATGGAGCATTTTGGTACTTGTTCTCGATAGAACGTGAAATGGATTGCTGGGAAGCAGCCTGTGGCAGTCATGCTGGTTGCAACAGCAGTAAACTGTACTGCAGTGGGTATTTTGGAAATGAAGCAGACACAAATGATCACAGGTTTTTGGATAGCGCGTGCCCTGCTGACTTGCAAGGCAGATTACCCTTTGATTTTGGCGTGTTCATTGATGCTCATAACTCTGGCATACTACAGTCAACTAGTTTCTTGCAGAAGTTGTTGTACAGTTCTTGGTGGGCACTGCAAAATTTGAGGTTTGCAAAAACTATCTACTCTTGCTAATTGACTTCTATTCGTTTATATGGCTAGGATTGTAGTAAATGTCATCTCATTTTTTCATATACTTTCATCAAGCTTTAAAATTTGTCTGCAACTAAGACACTCAAGAAGGACATCATTCTTATAAGTTTCAGCGTTATTTATGGGATATAAATGAGGTTGCCATGTCATTGCAGCACTTTAGGTCAGAACCTTAAACCAAGTAAACATATCTTGGAGATCTGCTTCGCTTATTGCATTTTCATTGGTGGTATTGTGCTCTTTTCATTCGTCCTTGGTCTCATACAGGTACTTGGTAGACTCCTGCAAATACTTTCATGTCAGATAAGTTGATCATTCATTCTATCTGAAATTTCCTGAACTCTTCCTATTTTTTGTGCACTAAAACGGGAATTGGGAATCATGGAATTATCTTAGGCCATGTTAAATGACACCCATAGATTAATAGGTTATTACTATATCCACTTCATGCATGAAACAGGCAACCATGTTGTCCTCAACAATGAGAGCAGAAAAGATGAAAATGAAATGGCAAGATGTGGAACACTGGATGGACTCTTATGCTTTACCCCCTTTGTTGAGGAAGCGAATTAAACTTCATCAACAGTATAAATGGAAAAAAACAAAAGGTCTTGATGTGGAGAATTTGTTGCTGAACTTTCCAAAGGACCTCAGAAGTGACATAAAGCGCCATCTTTGCTTGAATCTTCTCTTGAGAGTGAGTTTCTTTTACATCCGCCACTTCTGTACACTTGATTTTTGTTGTTTTGTGATCATTAATTTATGGTTTACGACATTAATCGTAAAGAAATTGCAGCTTTTGTTGATCTTTTTTTCACTGGTTGCTTTTTGTTGTTTTTTTTTTTGAAGAAATGCTTTTTGTTGTTTTGTGATCATTAGTTTATGGATAGACGACATTAATCGTAAAGAAAGTGCAGCTTTTGTTAATCTTTTTTTCTCTGGTTGCTGCCATATTATATTTGTTCAATGAATTTCCATCAATAACAAAAAGTACTAGAAGCTACTCTCTGCATTGAATTTGTCCATCATAGGAGAGTTTAATATCTCATCTTTTACTGCATGTATATTTTCAGATGCCGATTTTCGCTGACATGGATGCCTCACATCTAGATGCATTGTGTGATAGAGCCAAACTAGCACTATACACAGAGGAAAGCTACATCATTCAGGAAGGAGACCCAGTTGACGAGATGTTGTTCATCATGCGAGGCAATCTTCTATCGACTACTACTACAAATGGTGGAAGAAGTGTAAACCTGAAAGCTGGCGATTTCTGTGGAGAGGTACTTATGACGTGGGCCCTAGATCCCCATCCCACTCTCAACCTTCCTATTTCGACCAGAACTGTTCAAACCATGACTGGAGTCGAAGCTTTTGCTCTAATGGCCGACGATTTGAAATTCGTTGCTTCACAAATGCGTAGGCTTCACGGAAAGAAGGTCCAACACACGTTCAGGTTTTTCTCCCAACAATGGAGAACATGGGCAGCGTGCTTTATACAAGCTGCATGGCGGCGATATGCTAGAAAGAAGCAAGAAGAAATCTCTCGCCGACAAAAAGAGGGTAGACTGCAAGATGCATTAGTGGAGACAAGTGGGAATTCACTTAGTTTAGGGGCCATGATGTATGCTTCCCGATTCGCTGCTAATGCACTTCGACGTATGGGTACTCGCAAGCCCAGATCGACGGGAAGGTTTCCACCTTTGCCTCTTCCGAAGCCTTGGGAACCTGATTTTGCATCTCGAGAGCGCTAGGTGACGTGGATTTGGCCGTTGTTGTTTTGTGTCTGATTATCGTATAAAAAGGTGACAAATCAATGTACTTGAGGATGGGAAGCCGCCTGATTGTTGGTAGTCACTTTTCTTGGGAAGAGATTTATGTAGCATGTATTATGAATATGAATGGTGTTTTATATGTTGAATAATTCTGTGGAGAGGAACTTTTAAAATGGACTCTAGATCCCCATTCCTCGTCAAACCTTCCTATTTCAACCACAACGTTCAAACTATGACCAAAGTTGAAGTTTTTGCTCTAATGGCCAACGATTTGAAATTTGTCGCGTCTCAATTTGCTGCTAATGCACTTTGCGCTCTTCGAAGAACGGGAGCTCTTCAGAAGCCTACAGAACATGATTTTGCATCTAAAGAGTGATGGATGACGGGGCTTTAGCTGCTGTTGTTTTCTTTAAAAAGGTGAGGACAAAATGTACTCAAGTCCACTGGAAAATTGAAGTACAGAAATTCTAATTGTTGGGAAGAGGTTTGTGTAGCGTTATGTAATGTTGTATATGGTGATTTTTCAGTTGTAATTTGTTTCCTTCTTCCAAGCATTGTTTCAAGTCAGTTCGTTAACAATACTAAACATGAATTGTTAAGCAGTAAGGACAATGGTTATTGGCAATCTTCAGCTTTCTTTTTTTGTACTAATAGTATGGTTGGACACTTGGGCCGAACATGGGCCCAAGATCAGGTAGGGACGCTAATCGTGTCTTGTCAATTGTCAATGGCTAAAGTGGTTTTCGAACTTCGAAGCTTTAATTGCACCAAGTTTAGAGTAGTCAATTTAAAGTAAAAAAGAAGTGGTGGGTTGGGTGCTTATCCTGCTTCAGAATTTCACAACTTTCCTCTTTGTAAGCAATTTGGTATCAGCAGCATTTAAGAGCTTTCGATCCACAACTTTGCAGTTTTTGACAGAAGATGGGATTCTGGGAAGTTGTAGTTTTAAGGTTTGTTCATTTTCATTAACTCTATTCTACTTTCACTTACCTCTCCCAAATTAGCTTCTTCTTCCAAAATCAAGTTTTTTTACAATTAACTTGTTTTTTAACTTGATCATTTGGAATTAATTATATTACTTCAAGGGAGGGGCTAGACAGCATAGCTCAATAGATAAATTAAGAGCTAGTTCAGGATTACTACCCCCTTACGAAAGGATTAAAGAATTTTGTGTGGCACTATTATAAACTAATTTATTATTATAGGGTAGTTTGCAAAATATTTAAGAATTTGGGGTAGGTTTTTAATGTCCAATTGTCAGAATATCGGACATTTGTAAAATTAATCATAAGTAGATGTCTGCTAGTCATAAAATCGGACATGTGAATTATGACCTTGTCCAATATTTAAATTGTTGGACACCTTCATTGATTACCTATAATAATTATTTCCAACTGGTATCCGTTGGAGGTAGTCTGCGATCTTCGACATCCCCGGATCCTGCAAAACAAGTCTCCTGCTGGAAGTGTTTCCAACAAAGACCCTCCTATGCTAAAGTCAGTGATCTGAGAAGGGTGGTAAGAGTGTATTCTCGAAGTAACAGTTACCTCTAAAGTGGGAGGTTGCCTTGCTATTTATAGGGATTCATGTAATGATGATCTGTGGGGTCCGCCTACAAGCTGTGCGCAAGTGACAAGCCGCTTGAGGTTTTTTTCAGCTGTCTGAGCATTAAATGTTTCATCCCTACCAGTCAGGTTTGTAATTAATGCGACAGAGGAGAAAGAAGGAGTGCGCCAGATCAGTATGGGTTTTACCGACACTGATTCAGCTAAGACGCGGAGGATATTGCTGAATGAAGGACTTCTACCAAATCTTTTTCAGCGTGAGTAATGTCAATGACTGCCGTAAATTATTCATTGTGGGTATTGATTCGGCATCGCTGCCATGCTGAAGATGTTTCAGCGCGTGTTTACGTCGAGGTAATGTTTGGCTAAGGAGCCATGTTTCTAGGCCAAGGTAATCTTAGTTGGGCCCTTAATGGGCCTTGATATCTGGAGTCCCCCCCTAACGAGCTTAAATGAAGGCTCTTTAGGGCCTTAAAAAGGTCTGCGCGCTTACCCTAAGCACATGTGGCGTCGTTTCTTGGAACGCTGTGACTGTTGATCTGACATGACCTTTCATATCTACCATTTTGGATAGTAATGATGATCGCTCTTCATTTAATGGGTGTACCTCTTCGTTTTCCGTGCGATTTTCTGTATATATAAGGGTGTGCGCTCTTCGTCGTTCTTTTGTTTGCTTTGCTCTCTGAAATTCTAACTTGCACTTTACTTTCCAGTTGTTCACCTTTCGACGAGTTCTTGCCAAACTTCGTTTTCTTCTGCTGAGTGAGTTGTTTTTCTTTTCCTCTTTTCATAGAAAGTAAAATGTCTTCAAGTTCTTCTGATTCTTATGCTTTAGTCCACCTTACCGGTTACCAGTAACCAGTGGAGGAGCGTAACCCTCATCCTGCTACTATGGTGTTGCCCTTGATGGGCCCCAAGGCCACCGCTGCGCTGGAGGTGGTGGGGGTGGCTTGGGCTCTATCCTGCGTCGCCAAGTCGTGACGGGGGAGTTTTCTTCTCCTTTCACCGCTGAAGGGGCGGATTGCCAAAAGCCCACCACTATCAAGAAGAAATACGCTAGTGAAAATTTTCAATTATTGGTTGGAGCGTCGCGTGGCGCTATGGGGAAGGCGCCAAAGAAGGGGGAGGTTATGTGGTATCCCCCTAGAAAGGATTTAGTGCCTGTGCTTTGTCAGCAGGTGCGCTGGGGATTCCGCTTCCTCCTGGATGCCAAGGTGGTGGATGTGCTACGTGAATTTGGCTTGTGCCCTGGCCAATTGCACCCTAACGCTTAGATCGTTTTGGCTGTCTTGGCACGAATGTGTCGCGAACTGGGTTTCATCCTCTCAGGGCGTGTGTTATATCTCTTCTTCAGGCCTCGTATAAAGTATGTGGGAGCCTTCGTATTTTGGGAGAGACCACACCGAAACCGGTGGGGAAACAGTCCCATGTGAGGGATTTCAAGGATAAGTGGTTTTGGATTTTTCCATCCCCTGACAATGTAGAGGAGGGCGCATCGAATCCTTTGAGGGATGGGAAGTTCCCTTTCCACACCCCCTAGAACCGCAATCTTGAGGACCCCTACACCCGACGCCGAGCCATGGATTTAAGCCCTTTGCAGTGTCGAGAGGCGGAAATCGTGCGTCAAATTCGGCTTGGCATCCATTGGCGTGTGGTGGATTTTTTACTGGGTCAACCCAATGGCCTTTTTTGCTGGATGGATCAAGGGGCCATCATTTATACTGATTTGACTGCTGAGGATGGTGAGGCTTCGAAAAACTGATTATTGTTTTTCTTTTTATTTGTAGGAATGACCCGTACTAAATGGAAACCCAAACTTATTCCTATAGTGGTAGCGACGAGGATACAAGCGCCGGAGGGTACCTCCCCAGGAGTGGGGAGGGGGGTAGAGGTGGTATCTGTGGGCACCACAACTTCAACGGTGGTGGAGGTGACATCGAATGTAGAGGTTGTTACCGAGGGCTGGTCCTAGCAGCTTCTTGAGGAGGGGATTCTAGATCCTCTTGCTACGCGAGAGGTGGCCAACAAGGCTGATGAGGAAGTGGTTGTGATAGAAAACACTCCATCAAGAGCCTTGGTCTCTGTTGCCAGCCCTAGGGGGCTTCCTCCTAGGGGGAGAACTTCTACCACACCTTCGAAGGGTGTGGAGATTAGGGAAAGGGGGCAAAAACGCCCCCGTGATGATGGTGATATTGGGGAAAAGTTCTCCAAGGGGAAAGCTCCGCTAACTGAGGAGGAGCAGGTCCAATGGGCTAAATATGATCCACCACTAGTATGTTTGATGATTGTAAAATTCCCCCTTTTTTGTTTACTTGTCCGTATTGTTGCTTAGATTTGTCCGGTTCTTTTATAGTAGTAACGGAAGGTACAAGGGGAGGACGTGCCTCTGCTGAAGGCAGAGGTTGTTGGTGAGTTGGGATGCTATACTGAGCTTTCTAGCGAGGATGCGCGGTTCAGCGTAATGGGTCTTGCTGAATTGGGGGCTTATGCGGAGCAGCAAGCTTTACTTGTAAGTACTTTTCTAATGGGAGCCTAGTATTGGTTGTTTTGTTTTGTAATTGTGAATTGGTTGTGTTGCTGTTGTTTGATATGTTTTTTGTCCCCTTTGAAGGCCTTTTCTGCTGCTCGTCGGATGGCGAAGGCGCTGATAGACGTGCAATTTAGGTGGAGATTGCCTACGCTAACTCGCAAGGCAGTGTGAAGCGACTGAAGGAGGTTCAACAAGAACGCGACGCCCTTGCTGAGATGGAAGAGACCGCTTGGAAGATGGGGGAGGTGGGCAAGAAGCAAGCGGCGGATTTGACCCAAGCTCGCTTGGACTTGGAGTATTCCGAGAAGAAGCGCAAGGAGTTGATAGGCACCCTGCGGGGGTTGGAGGAGAAGCATGAGTTGGCGTTGGCCCATATCAAATCCGCCGCTAAAGCCAAGGAGAAAAGGCTTAAAGCGCTGATAAAGGAAGTGAGGGCTGAGGCGGCGTGGGAAAAGGAGGATAAAGCCCGGGTGGTGAAGGATTTGAAGAATGCAGAGAAGGGGTTAGGGTATTGGAGGATTGTCGCCGAGGGGAAAACTGAGGCGTTGCGAGACCTTCAGTAGAAGTATGATCGCCATAAGGTTAAGTATAAGCTGAAGGTGAAGCAGACCCTCGAGGATTAGCTAAAGGATCATCTCAGCTATCGCACGACCTTTCTTCGTTGGTACGCGATAAGTTTCCCAGGGCAAACATTGATGATCTTGCCCAGCTAGCTCCACCGGATGAGCCCCTTGGTCGCTGGGAAGAAGATGAACGTATTTTTGGGCCTCACACCCTAGAGCCTTCCTATTCCAACATCTCCTCTATGGCGACCGATGAAGAGGAGGTCTAGTCTTGATGGGCTAAGATCTCCATCCTTTGATGATGAGGAGCCTCAATTGGACCATGCTAATAAGTTGCTAGATGTTGATCCTTTGGAGCCTATTCAGTTAGGGTTGGATGAAGAAGAAGACTCTGCGATTTACACATGCCTCCTCTCCTCTCCTCTGTGTCAACACAACCCACCACCTCATTTTGGCGTTGTAGTTCTAACTTTAGGTGTGAGCCTTTGTAGCTATTAGGCTTGGCTTTGTGGGCTAATAAATATGTTTAATTAATGGAACTCCTTTTGGCTGATATTTGATTCGTTTGCCGATGGGTTGTGTTATTATGTTGTTGAATACATATTATGTGCTGAATTTGCTTGTTTGTAGTTTTTGATAATTGAGATATGAAATTGGATCTTCAGCTTGAGTTAAATGCCGGGATGAGGTTTCTTTATCTTTCCTTGTGCACACTGGAATGATTGAATTATAGCTTTAATGGCCTGTGTGCTGCTCAACGGATCTCTTGGGCTTGGTTAAATTTCAAAGCATAAGGGCGCCGAGGGGACCTCTAGGGAACTGAGCCTGCGGGCCATTCAGCGCCTAGGGTATCGCTAGGGATCTGACCATTCGGGCAGTTTTACTTGCTTTAATTCCAAAGCATTGGGCGAGGGGATCTCTAGGGATCTGACCCTGTGGGTCATTAAGCATCGAGGGGATCGCTAGGGATCTGACCATTCGGGCAGTTTTACTTGCTTTAATTACAAAGAATTTAGGGTGCCGAGGGGATCTCTGGGATCTGACCTTGCGGGCCATTCAACACCGAGGGGATCGTTAGGGATCTGACCCTTCGAGCAGTTTTACTTGCTTTAATTCCAAAGCATTGGGGCGCCGAGGGGATCTCTAGGGATCTGACCCTGCGGGCCATTCAGCGCCAAGGGGATCGCTAGGGATCTGACCCTTCGGGCTATTTTTTTGTGTGTGATCGTCCACTCATTTTAGGAAAGCAGTTTGCAGAACATTATATTGCCAGCGCTTTGAATGTTTACAAGACATAATCTCTGAAATATACAAGACGCTAATTATTATGCTCTCGGATAGAACTTTCGGAGAGGCTGCATTCTACGTGCGGGGTAGGACCTTTCCCTGAATAGTGGATAGCTTGTACATACTACCCCCTATTCGTTTTGTTATTTTGAACGGGCCTTCCCATTTGATACCGAGCTTCCCTCGTCCTTCTCTTATTTGTGAGTGATTTGTGTTATGAAGGACCAACTCACCCTCCTGGAACATGAGAGGTTTTATCTTTTTGTTGCGTATGAGGGCGATGCGCCGTTTGAATTCTGTCATGCGGATGAGAGCTTGCTCGCGCCTTTCCTCCAGCAAATCCAAGTTATGCCTCAGCAAGTTATCGTTTGAGGCTCCTTCAATGTAATTTTCTACCCTTGCGTTGGGTGTTCCAATGTCAACAAGGATAACTTCTTCTGTTCCATATGTGAGGAGGAAGGGTGTTTCGCCCGTAGCTATCCGGGGTGTGGTTCTGTAAGACCAAAGGATATTGTTGAGCTCTTCCAGCCATGCCGAACTCTACTCATGGACTCTCGTTTTTATTCCCTCCAAGATGGTTCGATTAGTTACTTCCGTCATGCCGTTCGTCCGAGGATGGGAAACGTTGGAGAAGCGAAGCCGTATTTTGAGTCATTGGCAGAAGCATTTGAAAGCATGGAAATTGAACTGTGTTCCATTGTCTGCGATGATGGTATGGGGAACATCGAAACGCGACATTATGTTCTTATTGAAGAACGAGGTGACCTGTTTCGGTGTAATAGCTGACAAGGGTTCGGCCTCTACCCACTTGGTGAAGTGATCCATAACGACAATGATCCAGCTCTTTTGCTATTTCGCTCTAGGTAAAGGTCCCACCAAATCCACGCCCCACAGGGCGAAGGGCCATGCAGCTTGAATTACGGACCTCGGCCCGGTTGGTGCTAATGATGTTTTTGCAAAGGCTTGGCAAGCTTTGCAAGATCGTACCAGATTCTTGGCTTCTAGCTCCATTGTTGGCCAATAGAAGCCTTATATCTTGGCCCTTCGAACCATAGCATCCTTCTTCTCATGCGCGCCGCAGAGGCCTTTGTGAACCTCGCGCAATATGTAATCAGCCTTGACGCAGCCCATGCATTTCAGCCAAGGATGGCTAATGGATTTCCGGTATAGCTATCTGCAATCATTGCGTAGCGAAAGGATTTTCGTACTATCTTTTGAGCTGCGCACTCCTCCACCGGTAACTCGTTATGTTCAAAATACTTGTTGATTGGTGTGAACCACTCATCCTCCACTTCTGATTGTAGCACTTCTATTGTTGGCACGCTAGGGGAGTTAATACGCAAAAGGACGCAGGGGAGCAAGATCTCCTGTTCTTCGCTTGATGTCCCTTTTACCAGTCTATCAGCTTCGGTGTTCAGCTCTCTGGGAATTTGCTTAATTGATATTTCGGTACCTTCGTTGTGTATCTCTTTGATGAGGGAGGTGATTCGGGTAAGGTACTTCCGCATGATTGTTCGCCATTTTTCCACTTGATAATAATAAATAAAATCCTATCACGAGTCTTTTGGCTAAGAACCAAAGGGATTTGAAAATCTGGGCAACAGTGCCCGAAAACTTGATCAAAGGTGTTGTCAGCACCGATTATCAAATAGAAAAATGATGATAACTACAAGTATACAGTTGCGATGTAGTTTTAAAAGATATCGATCCCACAGGGAAGGCCTAGTTCAAAAATCGAAAAGAAAACGATGCGAAGGTTGTTTTAAAATAATTTTGAAGATAGATTTGGTGAAAGTTGAAAAGATATGCAGATAAGAAGAGTAGAGTAGATATGCCTTTCCTAAAAACTAGTTTGGAAAGATGAGAATGCAAAGACTCAAAGACAAGACAATGCACATATATGGCTTTCAACAATACGGTTCTACACTCTCTAAGATTCAATTATGCGGCACATAAAGTTACACATGAAATGACTTTTCTTATCTGGGGTAAATGACTTGCATCAATTCACAAAAACCTGAATAACATCAATGCTATGCTTAGTACGGGTCACTCTCACATAACCACATTTAGCAAGTTACCATTCCAAAAATGTTAGCTTACTAAATGGCATTAAATCACAGATCCAGTGATCACTTATCAAAACACGTTAACCTCGAAACTAGTCTTAAATTAATGTGAAAGAATGCAACTTAATTTATGTAAACAAAAATAAGATAAATTACTCGTTATGACACATAGACATATCATAAACTTCGATAGAGAAAGTATAAGATGAAGAAGCAAGTATAGTTGTAAAGGTTTGCAAGTGAAAGCTAAAGTTGATCAAACCATATCTACTCTTTAATGGGAGTCATCAATTCCCACAATGCCTGCGTCTACTCGCCTTCGGTCTCGACTTTATGCAGAACACTCCTTTCGACCTGTATTCAGTTTGTAAATTGAGATAGAAGATTGTGAAGAATAATAAACTCTTTATTGAAGAATGCTTCGCGTCATACACTTTAACAATAATCGCTCGTAATGCGAAGAAATATAGTGATTGAATGATCAAATTACTTTACAATCTCACTCTCTCAAACTAAGAACTAATATAGGAGATCATAACTCTCTCTCTCTCTCTACATTTCTTCCCTACTATATGCACGAAATTTATGTCTCTTAGTGTGCACGAAATTTTGGTGGAGAATGGAGCCCTATTTATAGAGTTGAAGGGTTGTATCTATCCACTTGAAGTGTCTTATCCATTTGTGAAAGATTGCACCTTTTCACTTTGATTGGTTGATGAAACTTTATGTTATCCACAATAAAGAGGCACCTTTTTCATGATTGGTTGACTTTTCAAAGGTAGTTGGTCATCCATAACCGTTGGTAGTTGATTGGTTGTTGATTCGCTTATGTGGCAGATGAAAGTTATGAAGTTGACAGCATAGAAATTAACCATGTCGCGATCGTGACTATCTGTCATGATCGCGACTTATTTGTATGGCAGATTCTATTTGTGAGGGAAATAAGTCACGACCGCAATTATTTGTCGCGACCGCGAATGGCATTTCTTCACAACACTTCTTGTAATTTCACCAATCTTTCACATCTTCCAATCTAAGCCAATTCTTCACATTCCACGCTACTTTTTGCAACTTTTCCACTCTTTTTCCATGTAATTCCACCTTAGTCCATTTTACTCCAAAGATTTACCTAGTATCTGCATTTGCATAAAAAACAACTACATACCACATGAAATCTTTTATATGAAGTATAAAAATGACTAAAACCATAGCGTTTATTATGTAAAATTATCATGAAAATAAGTGTAATTATACACTCATCATCCATCCGCAAAGTAATAAATAAATGCGGAAAGTAGATGTGTAAAAGTAAAGATTACAAATTACAAAAACTCGAGGGATGCAACCGCCTGCCTAATCTATTAATTACATCTCCTATAAAATATTTGCAATACCCAAAGGAAAAAATAAATTCCTAGGCATACATCTAACCTGCATCCACAAAGGTTAGCACAAGGTATGGCACGTATGTTCGATTTGATTTTAGCGAGGCCCATGTGACCTAATTAAAACATCGATGGTTTAAATTTATTAAAATAAAAATGGTTCATTTTTATTTACACGTATGTTGGTCGATTTTGTTAGTGAAAATGATCGCATGGTAAAAGGTGAGGTAGGCCTATTATGAGGGAACTTGAGTTCCCTTTGTGTGGGTGACCTAGACAAAAATTTAAAAACATAAATCTAGGCCAAGCATGCATAACATATCCATTGTTTGGGTTAACAACAGTAACGATGTCATCTATATCGTTACCGACTTCCCTATGAATGGCGATATCAATATGAAGGGCCCGGAGCGCTACCGTTGCTACTCCAAACCTTAATCAACATATTAATACATTTATAAATCATATATAACTCCTAAATAATTACAATTTAGAGGTTTTTTTTACCCCCAATGATGCATTTCCAAACTCAGAAGGGTCTCAGCGGGTAGTTCCGGGCTCAAACTATTCGAAATAGAGTAAAACAAAATGAAACTGCATTCTGCCAAAGCCAATGTTGTTAATGATATTATGAAATGTTGTTATCAACATTAGGTGATGTAGTTAATGACATTGAGTTTCCAGACCTGAAGAAAACACACAGAAACAGTATAAAATAGCAAAATGAAAATCCGAAACTTCAATCGATCATAACTTTTGCTATACTTAACTGATTTGGATGATCTTTATCATTCTAGAAAGCTCAAGATGTGTAAAATATTTTTATGTAAACCAAATACTCAAAAATATTTGAAATCATTCTGCATTTTCCAGAATACATATTGGTGCCTAAAAGTCGAAATAACTGAAAAGAAAATGGAACTTCAAAAAGAAAAGCATATAAACATAAGCATAAACTCTAGGAACTCAGAGGCTTAACCCGTATTCATGAATCCACATTCTTCAAGGTCAATGAAGTCCTCCGGGAAGCTCTCCTTATTTCTTTTTTGGTCGGATTTGGTGATTTACCGAAAATCTTTGGAAGGGATCTATTCCTTGCCATAGTAGATGTTTTAGAAGGTCTAGTAACATTCCTATGAGTGATTAAGATGTTTTAGACTCTCTATTCAAGCCTAAACCTCAAGCATTGCTTAAATTCTCAATATAACTCACTTTTTGAAACAAGTGAACTAAACCTTGAACTTGCCTAAATGACTCGAGATAGCCCAAGTTCATGTCCTATCCTTGAACTTACACACTCAAGTTTCAGAAACACAAATTCAAAGGGATTAAAAGATGGTTATTTGGTTTAGAAAACACTAAAAATGCTTTCAAAATACTTAAGAATAAGACAAATTCAAAGGAAACTTTCTTCTCAAGATTCCTTATTTTCTATAAGTGTTAAAAACGTTTTTGCTAAAAATCCCACTCCTCCTGGTTTCTTGCTCCTCCCCTAATGTTTGGAACCTAGCTCCTTCAAAGAGAGAGCTCCCTTCAATCCAAAAAGTAGTCAAAGTTGGATTTTTCTTCTTTCCATTTTTTCAACTTATTTCCTCATCCCTATGCAAATGTTGGGGATCCAAAGTCTTTAGTGGGGTGTGGCAGCTGTATTTCAATGATAGAATCCGAGCAAGTGGTAAAAATTTGAATTTTTGGCTGAAAAAGTCCATAAAGTGCAATTTTGGTTCTACTGTCATTGTGATGTCGTTAATGACTTTGGCAATGTCATTAACAATATTAAAATGTCATTAATGGCATTGCGATATCGTTAACGACATTGCATGGCCAGATTGGGTTTTAATTTTGGGCTTGGGCTTTTTTTAAGAAAAGGAAGCCTAAAGAAACAAGGCGGATGATTCCCAGATGATTTCAGGACCCTGAAAATGTAAAAAAGCTAACGAGGGAAAATATTATAGCTTCATCATCGAACTTGTGAGTCAGGAGTAAAATCTAGTGCTCACAGGCTGCCCCTCGTGGGATCATTGCTGATATGAGATCAGTATGGTCCCACGATTGAAAGAGCAGTGGGTTTAGTGATAATACCTGCCTGGTAGTGGTTGGCACTCTTTGGGGATGATGGATGGAAGCTTTCATCTTAGTGCGGCATCTTTTCCTGGATTGGACTCTCTATGCTCCTTGTGAATTACCTGTTTGGCAATGATTTCCCCTAGGGGGTTGACCTTCGGCTGGTTGATACCGTTGGAACCATTGGGGAGAGAACGTTGACCGTGTGCCTCCATTCTTTTGGTTATGATCCCATGTGTGCATGCATTAGCCTACTAACAATGTGGACCATAGGAAGTCCGTTGACTGAACAAGGTAGGGACAAAATGTGAACTGTAGAAAGTTCATTGACTATAAAAAAATTAGAAGATTTTGAACTGTAGAAAGTTCGGTTGATTGTAAAAAGTTAGAAGATTTTGAACTGTCGAAAGTTTGTTTGACTATAAAAAGTTAGAAGATTTTGAACTGTAGAAAGTTTGGTTAAATGTAAAAAGTCAGAAGATTTTGGACTGTAGAAAGTTTGTTGGCCGTAAAAAGTCAGATGAGTTTGGATTGTAGAAAGTTCGTTGACTTTAAAAAGTCAGAAAATTTTGGACTGTAGAAAGTTCAGTGACTGTAAAAAGTTAGAAAATTTTGAACTGTAGGAAGTTCGTTGACTGTAAAAAGTCAGAAAATTTCAAATTGTAGAAAGTTTGTTGACTGTAAAAAGTCAGGAAATTTCAAACTGTAGAAAGTTTGTTGATTGTAAAAAGTCAGGAAATTGAGAAAATGCAAGTAATGAATCCATGTTTTAATTTCTTCATTGAGATTGCTGGAAGCAAAAAATTTTGCCCCTTCAATCAAGTGATTAAAATATGAATGCACTGTAAAAATGAATTTTAAAAGGGTTAAAATGAAATTGGGCTGAAAAATAAAAGAATGGGCTGGGCAAAAAGTCAATGTCGTTAACGACATTGGTAATGTCATTAATGACATTAACTGATATCATTAACGACATTGGCAATGTTGTTAACGAAATATCGAGCTATCAAGTTTCAAAATAAAACCTAACTTTCCTCACCTTTTCCCTTTTTACCGGAAAAAATAGCCTATTTTTCTCTAAAAACTGAATTTCTTCACCGATTCTCCCATGAAAATGTTATGCAAGATCAAGTCCCGCAATCCGAAGGTCGTCTCTTCTTCTTCTCTTCAAGCTCATCCCGACATTCCAAACTTCAAAGTATGTTCAATGGAGGAAGCTTTTTGCTTTGAGAGAAATGATGAGTTCGTTGAGTTTCAATTGATTCTCCTATCACTACTTTCCACCTGAGGCTCGGGGAACATGCCTCGGTTGTCCAGGTAAGCTGAAGTTCCTTCAATTTTGAGTTTATTCCCGATTTTAGTTTGAAACCTAGATTGTAGATTTGTGAAAAATTTCATGCTTTAGATGAAATTGATGCATGATTAGGCTTTATATGTTGATTATACATAGTTTAGGATGATTTGGAACCCGATGCGGGGGATTAAAATGATAAAATTTAGATTTTTAGGGATTGAAATCGCGGTAGAGGCTGTTTCTTCCTCTGCCACTTACCCATTATCGTTAACGACATTGTCCATATCGTTAACGACATTGCTTAATGTCATTAACGACATCACACGGCAGAGATAGAAACAGCCTCTACCTCACTGAAAAACAATTTCATGTGAAATTTCGACCCAATTTACATTTTTTGAAAACACATATACTTAAGAAAATGTGTTTATGATGAAAAGGATACGGATTCTTGAGCTGACTTTGTGATTTATCTTCTGATTTTTTACAGCCACAGATTCATACCAACTTTTCTAGTATAGGATCCATAGGGCGGTGGTGGAACCGCATCGTCGGAGACCCGGAGCTCCAAGAGGCTATCTTCACCACTGGTTTCATCCTGTTAGCCCTGATTTTAAGAGAACACATGCCACATCTATCGCATCCCGCTCTCACCGCCTTGGTCGAGTGGTGGTCTGAGACTACTCACACATTCCATCTGCTTGTGGGGGAGTTGACTATCACGCCCTCTGATGTAGTGGCGATGATTGGGCTATCATGGTACAAGGGGGCCATCCACTTTGACATCTTCATGGATCGCTTCTCCACTACCCGTCGGGTCATTAACCGGGTGCATGAGCTATTTGGTTTGGCTCCGCGTGCGGGCAGGCTCTCGTACAAAGAGCTGAGCCTTTACCGGAGTTTGATGGGCGTGGTGCCTACTAAGCGGTGGGTTCAGTGCGCACACTCCTTTGTTATCTGCTTGCTGACAGTGGTCTTCTTCCCCATCACTTCCAGCAAGATCAACTATGGGTTGATTTATATAGTGGAAGATCTAGCATTTATCCTGGTCTTGAACTAGCCAGGGGTTATTTTGGGCAACATGTATTATGGCCTGGATTGCTCGGTGAGGGCCCATGAGAATGCCCTCAAGTTGAGTCACATTCTCCTCTAGATAATTGTTTGCCTTTCGAACTTTACCTCTCGAGATTTCTACCAGTTTATCTAACTTTCACTTTTATTACAGGTTTCGGCTTTCGAGCATCGTATCCTCCCCCACCCAGTTTTCAAGACTAAGCCAGCCCTGGATGAGCCTCTTTTAGCCATCTAGTATCGACCGATCAGTGGTCTTCGCAAGTGGAGGACCGAATACCGAGAGTATCTCTACCATCTGGTCGTCGAGCAGGTATTGAGTTGCTTCTTTAAACATTTTCATCTTCATTTTGATAGTGTCATTATAATCAACAGATTTTCTTCTTATTGCAGATCGAGTTTGATCCTTGGACCACCATGCCGAATCGGGATATAGTGGTAACCATGCGGACAGACGTAGACGACCGTTGTCTGGTGCTTGAGTCCTCCTTTCCCTTGAGTGGTATTTTGGAGAACGAGTCCAGGATTGGCGAACATCCACGGTGGCTGAGCGGCCTATTCCTCCTCATCCTCACACTGGCATTTTTTGGCGAACCTGAGAATCACTTTCACGGGTGCCTGAGCCACCTTCGTCGATGGGGATGGTGTGGTGGTTCCTTCCGTCGGTGGTTCTTACCTGGTGCATATTGGCTAGCTTCTTCCTCCTTACCCTCACCATTGGTCTGATGATTCCAAGGCTTGGCATCGCTAAAAGGTGGTGGAGATGATGGGAGGAGCTTCCTCCGATGACGAGGAGGAGGAGGTTGAGCTAGGCGGATGATGATCCCGATGGTGGTCCAAACCATGGAGGTGATGATAATGTTAGCAGCGGGGGCCTCGATGGTGGAGCTGGTGGTTGGGACCATGGTGGCGGCGGTGATAGTTATGGTCATATTGGAGGTGATGGCGGTGGAGGCCACGGTGGTGGTGGAGCGGGCACTTTGAGGGTATGGATCTCCTCAGATTTTGATTCTTTTAATCGTGCTTGTGTAATACTGACATTGACTGTTTCGAAATAAGCTGGCGTGGGCAAGTAGGCCCGAGCACACCGAGCTGACTCCCAGGATCAGATGTACCACGTTCCTGGCTTCGTGGAGGGGCATTCCACCACCCACCTAGAGACAGCCTTCTCTTTGATGGCGAGGGTCAAGGAGCGGCAGGTACATACGCTACCCTATAGCTCGTACACGGTGACCTTCACCCTGGAGGACACCACCCATGTGAGTTTCCTTCTTGCTTCCTTTCTAAACCCGGTTGGTTTCTTTTTGTTGTTGACTATTGCATTATTTTTTTAGGTTCCCTCCGCTAACGCGGGGAGCTATATCTACCACTACCTTTTCTACTCGTGACATGATCATCACGCAGAATGGAGCGGCAGAGGTAATCTTGTTCTCACTTAAACAAAAATGTGTATATTTATGAATGCATGTTAATGTGTATGCTTGTTCATCATATGTTGATGTTTTTGAGTGTTCATGTTATGATGCATGCTTCTAGTTGTAGGCCTTGATTTCTATGGAGCATCAGAACTATCTGAGGGTTCAGGATCAGGTGCAGACTCAAGATCTGAGGATCGAAGACCTGGAGAGGTAGCTGGCCTAGTATTAGAGGTCCGCACATCCGGCGGCTTTAGGTGGGAGCCAGTCTAGGATGTATTGGGGGGCTTCGTCTCGCTCTGGTATGCTTTGGGGTAGATCGGGGAGCCGAGATGTGGAGGAGGATAGCCGCATTGCCATGACCATGGAGGAGGAGGATGAGGGGGATGCTTCCTCGATTTAGATGTTTTTGCCTTTTCCATTTTTTCTGTAATTGTAGGGATAAAACTTACTATAGTTTTTGGGCGCTTCTAATGCCTTTTGCACAATCTTTACTGGATGTTTGATTGGATGTCTTTGTTACAATATTATTGCCATATCTCAACTTTGTCTGCATGATTTTCATGGTATGTTTTATGACTGTAGGACATGGAGACAAGGAGCGACGCTACCGAGAGCTTGACAGTCGCTTCCAGTCGTTGGATATAAGCCATTAGCTCCTCGAGGCTAGCCATCAAGAGCTAGGCACTCAATATCAGAGTTTGGAGGTTAGTCACCAGAGTTTGGAGGCTCGCCATCATAGCTTGGAGGCCCAGTATCAGTAGTTATTACGGTAGAACGCCGCCCCAGAGCAGGCTTGAGCGGATGCGTGGGCTACCACCTCAGGCTATGCCCAGTCTCTTACGTATGATCTTGATTCCTTGCTAGAGGATACAGATGATGGATCGTTCCTTACTCCAGATTGGGATGCTAGTTATCTTCATCCTCCCCAGCCCCCTACTATGTCTGGTTCAGGGGGTGGCGCTTCCGTGTTGATGCTGTTCTTAGTTGGTGTATGGTTGCCCCTATGACTTGTCTTATTAGGGATTCCATGGATGACTCCCACAAAGCGATGACCATGGGTTCGTTGAATCAGGTTCAAGTTCATAGCTTGGATTTGATTTGAGGAAAGTCTGGATGAATCGTTGATCCCGTATTGTGTCGGCGATGATTGCTTGGAAGTCGTTTACTTGAAGAGTTATTAAGTATTATTCTGAGGAGGAGATGAAAAATTTGATAATGGTTCTAATTTCTGCATAGATCACCCTTGCGGGTTTTCAATCTATCGAACCTTGTCCTAATTTTTTCCTGGACCGCCCTTTCAAGTTTTCAATCCAATAGACCCATTTTTCTTTATTTTTTCATTATTTTTTCATTTTTTGATGTTTACTTGTGATATTCTACCATTTGCATGCAAGCAATCAAAATAAGCATATGCATAAAGATTCTGCAAAAATGACAATTCATTGATGAACTTAACAGGGGTATAAATGTTTCAAATGATTTGACTCCTGCCATTGATTAGCCCTCTCAGGTTTTCTAACCAATTTGATTCTCTCGATGTCCTAAGTTTTGCCTCAGCCACCCTTTTCGGGTTTTCAACTCAGCGGACTATTCTTTTTGCATTTTGAAAATAGGCCCTAATTTTTGCTCAACTAACCGAGTGTTAATTGACAGGCTAAACACAAATTTATTTTTTTGTTCGTACTACTTTTTATCGATTTATTTCTTCCACCTATGTGTGATAGCAATTGTGTAAGACTTGGTTGATTTGGTAGATCGACTGTCGTCCATGTCCATGACTTCAGTTATTATCTCGTTTAGCATTTCTGATCGATTGATTGGTGCTCATGCCGTGATGATGGGTCTTGATCATCAACATTCCCTTTTGAGTTTAATTACCCCACAAATTGTAGCGAGCTATACAAAGAAGTTGTTGACGTGTTCAACGATCTGAATCCTTTTTATCTTTAGTATTGACTTTTATTTGATTATCCCACTAATGGTGATGATCCATGTGATAGAGTTGTTGACATGTTCAACGATCTGACTCCTCCTTTATGACATCGTGGCAGTTGTTTGGTCTCATGAATGGTGGTGATGGAGTTGTTGACGTGTTCAATGATCTGACTCCTTCTTTGTGGCATTGCATCGGTTGTTTGGTCTTATGAATGGTTATGATGGAGTTGTTGATGTGTTCAATGATCTGACTCCTTCTTTGTGGCATTGCGCCATTTATTTGGTCCCAACTTTCTTTGTTGACATTTTGGCCTTATTCTAGCTCTGATCCTTTTGATCTTTGCATGCTTCATTCTCTTGATTGAGTCAATGGATGTTTCGTGCTTGGAGATCTTTCCATTGATCTTTCATCCATTATATGATGAGGCAATTGCTATCATGTGTTGTCTAAGTACATGTATTTATCTCTCACTTTCTCTCAAGAGTCGAATCATTTGAATTTATTGTAGGGAATCTATTTATACCCAAATTAATTTCATGACATGATGTGTCACATGTGCTAAAAACATTATGTGTATGCTTATGAGAATGCGTGATGTCATTGATACAGTATCAAGAAAATAAACAAATTCCAATTTATTAAAAATTCAAAAGCCCCTTGGGTGAAGTAGCTAAATGCTAAATTATTACATAATCAAGTATGGGTTATTCTAGCGCTCCTCAGATTCAAAATGCTCCATGGATTCAAAGTGCTCCATCTTGTCTGCCTTCTCAAACACTTCCTTGTAGCTGGAGAAGATGTCTGACCCAAACTTGTTTCTGGATGGTAGTGCACCATCCAGAAACTTGGTTATTATCTCCAGTAGACTTAAGCGAGCCCGAAACCTAACCTGTGTGGCCATCCAAAGTGCAAAATATGATTTGAAGCTCTCACCCTACTCCTGCCTTATAGCCTCCATATGTTGCATCGTGGTTTCCATTTGAGAGTTAAAATCATAATGTCCCATCATAGCCTGAGCATGGCTATTCCAATTAGTGGCTATATCTAGTGGAAGGTGGTTGTACCATTCATTGATTGGATGGCCCAAGGTGACGACAAAGAGCTTAGCCATCATCTGTTCATTGACCCTTAATGCCCTCATCACCATTTGATAATGCGTTAAGTGAGCTCACGGGTCGCCAAATCCCACATACTTTTCAAATTGCGGTATTGCGAAGTTTGGGGGTAAGCTATCTTCATCCCCGACCATCAGTTGTACGGAGTATGAATTAATGAGATGACCACCATGAGTGGCTAGGAATTATTGCCATAGTTCTGCCATTCCTGGTTGTTGGAGGATGGCGTTCCCTGCACTTGGATAAGAGCTATATTGCCCTTGGGGAAATGCCATAAAATGGGGCAGTTCCTGGAATTGGAGGTGACCGACATACTCCAAAAAGGAATAGGTTGTTGAGTAATTCCTTGATAAAAAAGGCCCTGGTATGAATACCAGCTGCCCCATTTATCCTGGGAAGAATTAGGGAGGATTGGTAATGTTATATCCTTGTTGTCCAATCGAAGCCTGGTTCAGCTGACTTTGTCCTACCCCGAACTGATAAAATGTAGTTGGGGGCGCCATGTGTGAGGTGGGAGGTCCTCCTATTTCAGGCCATCTAGTTAGATTGCCATTGTTAAGGGTGTCCTTTGAATTGGACACTGCAATCTGAGCCCTCCTGACATGCTGGCGAATGAGTGATGCTAGTTGTTCGCTGTTGGCAAAGGCATTCAAGGCAACTACAATCTCGACGCTCATCGATGATTGATGTGAATTTTATCCCATAAGGATAGGGTGATCCTCTCTCGTACCTTCTTCTCTTAGATTGGCTATAATCGATGTGCGTTGAACCGAATCCGAGTCCTCACTTTAGTGTATGGAACCCCCTCCAAGTTGACCATGATTTGAGAAATGAGGACCAGGCGTCGAGTGGGCCTTTTCTAAGCTAAAATACACAAGTAGACAATCAGATTGTGCATGTAAGATTCATGATGCGATACGTGATGCGAGAAATGCGTGAGATTTTTAATGTTATGGCTGCATTCACAAAGGGTTAGCATGCCATGATGTGAAATAACATGTATGTCAATCCATTTGAAACAAACAGGTTAGTCGTTAGGTAAAGATGAAAACATGTGAAGATGAAAATCCAACAACGGGGGTTGGATTTGAGATTTGTACGATGTCTGTGTTACATCGTGAGATGACCATGTTAGCATGTGGTAATAGATTAATAGTTTGAGGTTTCATCCTATGTCTAGGTCTCATGGAATGAGGAGGTCAAATGGATTTCGGGTAGGCAGTGTGACATACCCTAATGAAATGAAAACAACTACCGTATGTAGCTACCTAATGAATGATTTGGTTATTTTGCCCAATTAGGGTGAAGTTACGTATACCTGTGTGGTAATCACTATTTGAGGGTATGTGGTGATACATGAATTATTTCCTCGTGTGGGAGAATGATTCGGGTATGAAGCATATACCCTTGAAGATTTGGTAACGTAAGATTTTTGAAGTAGGTTCACCTTGTGTGGACTTAGGACATCAACTAGGATATCCTTTAATGTAGGAAAAAATGGTTTTGGGTAGGTATTTACTCCATTTGGGCTTTTAGTGTGTATAATTGCCCCGGAAGGGCTGTGAGGTGGATGACGAGTGAACATCTCAAAGATGATGTGTAGGATATATTATTGCCCCTTGTGGGCTGTGTGTCAGATCTTAAGTGGACATCATGTAGTAAAAGGAAGGTATGTTTGCCATGTGCAGGTTAATAAGGGGATGTCTAGTGGACATCTCGCTGAAAAAGGGGTAAGTGATGTCCGAAAGTGGTTTTATGTTGTCTTAGGGTGACACAATCTATAGTGTCAACTGTGCCTAAATGTATGTGATATTGGTTTGGTATCGTGATATGTACATTTAATATCATGAGTGTGTGCGTTCAAGTGTCTGCACAAAAATTAGTGGTTATGACATTTGTTCAGTGACAAATTGAAAGCAGTATACACATAGGACATAGCATGCAACGTCCAAACTTCCAACCATAAAACTCTCGCGTGTAGGGTTTTTGGCTAGTCTCTATCCTAAGTTTGGTTCATCTTAGTACCATGAAGATACTAAGAAGCGCACCTGCAAGAAAAATATAATGCATGGTTGTTTATTGGGTAACACGTAGGGAAAATGCCTATGATTTATTTACCTGTGGTTTGTAAATGGGTTGTTGATGTAGAAGGTTCTTGTTGTACTAAAATAAACTCCAAGCCTCTCCCCGAATGGGTTGAGGAAGGTACATGTGATATGGCACCACTCACTCATGTACTATCTTTTCTCAAGGAGGCAGATTAGTACAAGAGAAAGCTTCACGATAATAAAGGTACCTTAAACTTATGGGCTAATCCCTTCTACTACAATGGGTTATTATGAATGTCATAATTAAGAGAAAATGAAATAATGTGATCAATAATTTTCAACACTTATCCAAAATCTAAAACCTTTGAAAACACAAGTTTTTAGAAAAAATTCCCCAACGGAGTTGCAACTAAGAGCGGGTGACACGGAGCAGTGGGCTGAGAGCGCACAGGATGAGAGGCGCGGTCCACCGAGGTGTTTTAAAAAGGTGCACCAGGTCGAGGACCCGGGAAAAGGTTTTGGTTGAGAGAGCGAAAACATTCTATATTAGTTCGAACCCGAATCCGCCGTCTCTTAGTGTGGAGTCGCTACCTGGATTAGCTCTTTAAAAGAATTAGAG
Source organism: Euphorbia schlechtendalii (assembly GCA_949673415.1). NCBI lineage: Eukaryota > Viridiplantae > Streptophyta > Magnoliopsida > Malpighiales > Euphorbiaceae > Euphorbia > Euphorbia schlechtendalii. The sequence continues at coordinate 20,661 of CATIWQ010540759.1, read as the reverse complement.
TCCTATGAGGCTTAACATCAGGGGGGACGGCTCACTAAGAAATAGAGATTCGGGTCCGGGATAAGTTGCTTATTTCTTAAGTGATCACATTATATTACATCTATAAAAAACCGTAATTTCTTAATTGCACATATTCGCACTTAGGTAGTTTTTGGAGTTTATGTGCATGATTCACGTACAGAAAAAGCAGTAAATCCATCCACAAAGCAGTAAATAAATGCGGAAAGTAAATGCATAAAAGTAAAAATTACAAATTACAAAACCTCGGGGGATGCAACAGCCGGCCTAATCTATTAATTACATTTTAGGTAAAATATTTGCAATAGGAAAAAATAAATTCCTAGGCATGCATCTAACCTGCATCCACAAAGGTTAGCACAAGGTATGACACGTATGTTCGATTTTATTTTAGTAAGGCCCGTGTGTCCTAATTAAAACATCGATGGTTTAAAGTTATTAAAATAAAAATGGTTCATTTTTATTTACACGTATGTTGGTCGATTTTATTAGTGAAAATGACCGCATGGTAAAAGGTGAGGTAGACCTGTTATCTGGGAACTTGAGTTCCCTTCGTGTGGGTGACCTAGAAAAACATTAAGAAACATAAATCTAGGCTAAGCATGCATAACATATCCATTATTTGTGTTAACAATGGTAACGATGTCATCCATATCGTTACCGACTTCCCTGTGAAGGGCGATATTGATATGAATGGCTCGAAGAGCTTTCTTTGCCACTCCAAACCTTAATCAACATATTAATACATTTATAAATCATATATAACTCCTAAATAATTACAATTTTGAGGTTTTATAACCCTAATGATGCATTTCCAAACTCAAAATGGTCTCAGCAGGTCGTTCCGGGCTCAAACGATTCGAAACGGAGCAAAACAAAGTGAAAATGCATTCTACCAAAGCCAATATTGTTAAAGATATTAGGCAATGTCGTTAATGACATCGAGTTTCCAAACCTGTATAAAACACACAAAAACAGCAAAAAATAGCAAAATGAAAATTCGAAACTTCAATCGATCATAACTTTTACTATACTTAACCGATTTTGATTATCTTTATCATTCCAGAAAGCTCAAGATGCGTAGAATATGTTTATGTAAATCAAATAATAAAAAAGATTTGAAATCATTTTGAATTTTCTGGAAAACATATTAGTGTCCAAAAGTGGAAATAACCTAAAAGAAAATGAAACTTAAAAAAGAAAAGCATATAAATGTAAGCACAAACTCTAGGAACTTAGATGCTTACCCCATAGTCATGAATCCACATTCTTTAAGGTCCATGAAGTCCTCTGGGAAGCTTTCCTTGTTTCTTTTTTTTGTTGGATTTGGTGATTTCTCGAAAATCTTTAGAGGGGATCTATTCCTTGCCAAAGTAGATGTTTCAGAAGGTATAGTAACCTTCTAGTGAGTGATAAAGATGTTGTAAACTCTACATTCAAGCCTAAACCTCAAGCATTGCTTAAATTCTCAATATACCTCACTTTTAGAAATAAGTGAACTAAACCTCGAACTTGCCTAAATAACCCGAGATAGCCCAAGTTCAGTCCCTATCCATGAACTTACACACTCAAGTTTAAGAAACACAAATTCAAAGGGCTTAAAATATGTTTATTTGTTTCAGATTACACTAAAAATGTATTCAAAATACTTAAGAACAAAACAAGTTCAAAGGAAACTTTCTTCTCAAGATTCCTTTTTTTCTATAATTGTTAAAAACATTTTTGCTAAAAATCCCTCTCCTCCTGGTTTCTTCCTCCTCCCTTAATGGCTGGAACCTAGTTCCTTTAAAGAGAGAGCTCCCTTTAATCCAAAAAGTACTACAAGTTGGATTTTTCTTCTTTCCATTTTTTCAACTTATTTCCTCATCCCTATGCAAATGTTGGGGATCCAAAGTCTTTAGTGGGGTGTGGCAGCTGTATTTCAATGATAGAATCTGAGTAAGTGGTAAAAATTTGAATTTTTAGCTGAAAAAGTCCACAAAGTGAAATTCTGGTTCTACTGTCAATGTGATGTCGTTAACGACATTGGCAATGTCGTTAATGATATTGCAATGTTGTTAACAACATTGCGATGTCGTTAACGACATTGCATGGCTAGTTTGGGTTTTTATTTTGGGTTTGGGCTTTTTTAATAAAAGGAAGCTAAAGAAACAAGGTGGATGATTCCTAGATGATTTCAGGACCTTGCAAAATGTAAAAAAGCTAACGAGGGAAAATATTATAACTTCATCATCGAACTCGCGAGTCGGGAGTAAAATCCCGTGCTCACACTAGCAGTGGTATCGGAGTCTGCCTTATGCTATGCATGATTGATAATAATATGTTAAAGTGCTGTTTTCTATGAATTGATTAGAGTATACTATGCATGACTTAGGATTTAATTCCTGTTTTAGAAAATGATGTGATAACTAGAATAAGATTTTGCTCAAACTTACTCTAGGTGATTATCATATAAATTAGCAATGTTTTACTGCACGTGTAAATGCTTTAATTAAGGGTGGTCCCGTACTTCACTTATTTAAAGAATGAAATCTTTAAATCATAGTTGTCTGTGGTATAACGAATCAGAGTGCCCATGGTTATTTTGGCAAGGATTGGACTTGGCTTCTCATTTAATTTAAGGGAGGCCTCTCCTACCTTAAAATCTCCATTGGTATTAGATTCAAAAGTACCCAAAGGACTTTTATGACTAAGTCGATTTCTAGTATGGGAAATGAGTTCTGCATATGGTTTTACAAATGTGGTTTAAGTTGTTAAATTAAAACTTATAGATATAGGTGTAATGACTTAAACATTGATCTTGTTTGTTTTACATGCTATGTGGAGTCTTGGCATAATGGAATGATTATGATATACTAATCGCAAGATTTTGACTATACTCGTTCCGATAGGCTTAAATTCGGTAACGGTGCCAAAAACCTTGTTCCCCACTTTTCTACCGATAAGATAAAAGTTCAAAATATGAACAGGTGTTGTCAATACCGCTTATCAAAATAGAAAAATGGTGACCACTGCAAGTATACAATTTCAATGTAGTTTTAAACGATATCGATCCCACAGGGAAGGAATTCGGTTCTAAAGACCAACTAGAGTTATGAAACAAACAAAATAAGATAATTTGTGTTGGAGGGTTTGGACTATACATGGATAAATAGATAGTTGTATGAATAGACTAGAGAAAATGTAAAATATATAGATGTTTCCTAAGAACAAGTTTAGTAGAGAAAAAACATGCAAAATCATCAAGAATATTTCATACACTAAATTACTTCAACAAATACGGTTCTAGACGCCATAATATTCAATAATTCACTGCAGAGCAACACATGAGATGACTTTTTTAAATCTAGGGTAAACAAATTATGACACTTATAAGAACCTGGATAACTATAATACTATGCTTAGTATGTGCCGCTCTCACATAGCCATATTTAGCAAGTTACCACTCCAAAAATGTTGGCTCACTAAACAGCTTTATAATCACAAATCTAGTGATTATACATAATCTTATTAACTCCGAAATCACTCTTAAAGTTAACTCAAAAGCATATAACTTAATTAATATAAATGATGTAAGATAAAATACTTGTTATGACACATAGACATGTCTTAAATTTCAAAATAGAAAGTATAAGCAGAAAACAAAGTAAAGTTGTAAGGTATGCAAGTGAAAGCTAAAGTTGATCAAATCGTATCCACTCTTTAATGGGAGCCGTCAATTCCCACAATTCTCGCATCTACTTTGAATTCGGTCTCGACTCATATAGAATCTCCTGTAGGATACTATTCTTTGTGAATATCGAACAAATGAATGTTGAAGAATGAAAACTTTTATTAATAAGTGCTTTGCAATTACACTCATACAACAAACACTCAAATTTGTGTAGAAATATAGTGCTCGAAATAATAATCAAATCACTTATACATTTTTCTTACTAAGGCTTTGAACGTAGTGAAATCTAGATATTTTCACACTCTATCTATACACACATACTACTATTCATTGCCCATACTCTATCCTTGGCCACTCTCTCAACAAAATTGACTGGTCTTGAACCCTATTTATAGATTGTGAAGGGTTGCGTTTTTCTAAACGAAGAGTCATGTCCATTGGTGAAAAGGTTGAATCATTTCATTATGATTGGATGCAAAGATTCATCCTCATCCACAATGGAAAGGCACCTTTTTATGATTGGTTGACTTCCAAAAGGTGTCTTTTCGTCTGGTAGTTTATGGTGGTTGATCGTTATTATCTGGCAGTTTGTAGTTGAAAAGAGATAACCAAATACCGTCACAAGTCGTAACCGCGAATCACATGTCACGATCATGAATAATGATTTGTAACTTTCTACTTATGAAGAGTAACAAGTCACGACCACGAATGGGTGTCACGATGAACCATGCTTTTCTTCATAATTCTTCGTTGCAACTTTACCAATCTTTGACAACTTTGATCCTAAGCCAAATCCTTGTATTCCACGCATCATTTTGCACCTTTTTCACTCTTTTTCCATAGAATTTCATCTTTGATCATTTTGCACTCAAGATTCACCTAGTTTCTGCATTTGCATAAAAAACAACTACATACCACGTGAAATCTTTTATATGAAGTATAAAATGAAACAAAACCATATCTTTTTATGATTGAAAATGTCATGATAATAAGTGTAACTATACACTTATCACACCCCCACACTTAACTTTTGCCTTGTCGTCAAGGTAAAATCAATAGAAGTGTATAAAATAGTAATTCAAGTTCAAACCTCATTTGGCAAAAGACTATTGTACTGAGAACCACATTCCTATGTCGCATAAAATTCAAGTAAAAGTTTGAAAATTTCCAACAAATTAGTAATGTGAATTTATATAGTTTAGTTGCATACCTTCGCTCTCAATGGAGGGTTAACCGAATTGCATCTTCATATAAGTGTTATCTGCTTACTCGAAAATTTCCTTCTCTCAAGTATAGTATAAGTATAAAGGACAAAGGGAGCACACGTTGGAAAGTTTGATCTCAAGGCATTTTTAGGTAACCTAGGATGCTAAAAACACTCTTAGTGGTTGCATTTTATACTCCATACGACTCTCCCCTTTTTTAGTTGTTGCATTTTATGCTCCATACCACTTTCTCTCATATTTTTTTCTTTTAAGCATTTGTTTTTTAAGTACAAATTTGTATTTTGCACCCATTTTTCTTGCTATGCTACTTTTTCTTTTGTCACTCATTGAATGGTTGTAGTTTCTGCTCTGTACCATTCCTCACCTTTTGCATAACTCATTGGTTATCCTCTCTTTCTTTTTACTTTTCTCTCTTAATACCCTCATCCTTTATTGATCAATTTTAAAGTATTATGGCTATAGTTTCCCAACACTTTAAACACACTCAATACTTATAGGATGTATTCGAGAATAGCATATAAAACTAAACATCATCCTGGCAAGGCTTCGATGATCGAAGAAGAAGATGAAGAAGAAGAAGATGAAGCCCCAGAAGATTGGAAGGCAGGTATGCAATAGAAATTGGAAAATTGCTAAGCGAAACTTGGAGTAATGAAGAAAGACATGAAGATTCTAAAGAAAAGTAATAAATCTATGATTCGAAAATTACTCTCCTTCTTTAGAAAACAAAATTGTCAATTTACTCCTAGTCCCCCAGATTCTCCTTCTCAATGAACGGGCTTACTCTTTTCCTTATTTTTCTTTTTCAAATTTTTATACTAGTTATTTATTTTTAGTTTTTAGATTTTCAATTTAATAAAATCTCTCACAATGAGGACATTGTGTTCTTTAGTGTGGGGGGGCAATTGTAAAATCCCAAAAATCCAAAAAAATTAAATAAAATTAAAAAATTGAGGAATTTGAAATTTTTTCTTGATTTTGTGTTATTTATACATTATCCATACCTATACTATACTAGCATATGTTCTAAGATTATTGTGAGTGTTAGGTACTACAAGTTTGATGTTAGTGCAAATTTCGAACAAAATTTTTGTTTCGAGTTTAAGAGCACGTTGAGAGTGTGAGCGCTTTTAGCACAACATTTAGCATTTGGCAAGGATGAGTGGTGAGTAACATTCAAAAGCAACATTCCAAGTAAGTTTCGATAAATATTTCAATGCAACATGAATTAGTATAAGTTGTATAGTTTTAGTTTAATACTATCGATAAGTTAGTAGTGGAGTAATATCTAATATTGTTCTTACTATAGCTGTTGGATTAGATGGGCCAACGGAAGAATCTTCATGAGTCGAGATTAACTTCTTGGTGCAGTTAGAGTAGGAGTAGAAGGAATAGACACCATCATGCTCTTGAAGAAGTTCGGTGTTCTTCAAGTAATTCCATCCATATAATGAAAATACTCACCCAGTTGTTGGACATAGGAGAGTTTATTTCTCGCACCCAAGATGATAGCGGTGATAATTTCGGCTACCCCAATCTTGTTTCTCAAGCTCGTTGAATTTTTTTTCATCATATCCCAAATTATATTCACAAATTTTGCTTTTTGCTTATTTAATGCACAAGAAAGAACAAACAAATCTCTCTTTTGGACTTTGGTATTTTTTTACTTGACAAAATACCGAAGTGGAAAGATATTTGTGGAGTAGGAGAATACACTCATTCTTAATAAGTTTATTTGGGGAATTTTTGGGATCGGAAACTCTCTCACTCATTAAATCTACTCAAAGTCGATTTGTTTGAAAAGAATCCATCATGCTAGATGAATTTTCAATTTCAAATCCGAACCAAGTTCCCATCATCTCTCTTATGATGGCATAGTGTCTACTTTGGTTGTGAAATTGAATCGCCCTCTTCCTTTTATCTTCAAAATCGAATGTCACTAGACATTCTAAAATCCAATCATGATTTTTGTGGAAATTGCATTCCCACAAATGTGCTCAAACCAAGATCAGCAAGATACATCCCCATTTGTTCATGGAGTCCTAAAGTCTCCAAGAAAACCAAATCAAGAAAAATCATTCCGTTATTCTCCAATTTCTTTAGAACTTGGAATCTTTTCCCTACTTCACGTGATCGAATGGGAAAAGGACAATTGTAATCTTGTTGATAATTCAGGAATTCTCTTCTATTTGCGGCTACCTTAACACGAGGCATATTGGTTTTGAAGTAAAGGTTGAAAAAGGTTATTTGAATGTAGAAGAATAGAGAATCAGAACTTTAATAAGCTTTGTAGAAGGTTGTGGTGGCTATGGATTCAATGTAGACCTTTATATAGAGTTCTAATAGGTCATTGATTGGTTAAAATAGTCAACATAGCCCTTTTTCCTTCAAACTAGTCGTTTAGCAGTTTCAGCCATCTGTAACGTGTTAAATCACGATCTGTAACGGTAATATTCTGCTTGTGTCGCGATCGCGAAGACTTGTCATGATTGTGACTTTCTTCATAATAAGAATAGAAGGTTTTACTGCATAATGTCACGGGCACGATCTATAGTCGCGGTCGCGACTTTCTTCAATTCCTCTATTTCTTCAATTTTTAGACTTAGTAGAAAAAACATAGCTAAACAAACATGTTAAATATAAATTAATACATAATTACTATTTTCATACCTGGAATGATTTATGGTGAAGATAGTAATTGAACATCAACATCTTATTGTCCAAATTTATTTTTAAGATAAGGTTTGCATCCTTAGCCATTGGCTCGAAATATTTCTCCATTTTCGACTTTCAATTCCAATGCTCCATTGTCAAATACCTGAATAACTTCGTAAGGTCCTTTCCAACGAGATTTGAGTTTTCCAGGAAACAAGCGAAGTCTGGAATTGTATAATAAAACTCTATCTCAAATCTTAAACTTCTTTTCCCGTAGTTTCGAATTGTGCCATAATTTTATCTTCTCTTTATAGATCATTGCATTCTCATATGATGACAAATGTAGTTCTTCTAATGCATTTAAATCCAACTTTCTTCTTTCACCGACTTTGTGTGAATCCACATTCAAATTCTTCAATGCCTATAAAGCCTTATGCTCTAATTCCACCGGTAAATGATAAGCCTTTCCGTAAACCAACTTGTAGGGTGTCATACCAATAAGTGTCTTAAAAGCTATTCTGTAAGCCTATAATGCATGATTTAACTTAGCCGACCAATCATTCCTAGAATTCGAGACAGTCTTTTCAAGAATCCACTTAATTTCTTGATTAGAAATTTCTACTTGACCATTAGTCTGAGGGTGATATGAGGTAGCAACCTTATGATGTACTCTATACTTATGCATCAAGCTTTCAAAAGTCTTATTAATGAAATGCGAACCTCCATTGCTAATTATGGTCCTATGAACTCCAAATCTACTAAATAATTGCTTAAGAAATTTAGCAACTACTCTAGCATTATTCTTACTATATGCGCTAACTTCAACCCATTTTGAAACATAATCAACTGCAACTGGAATGTAATTTTTACCATTAGAGGTTAGAAATGGTCCCATGAAATCTATACCCCAAACATCAAAAAGCTCTATTTCTAAGATGTTTTTCAATGGCATTTCGTCTCTTTGGCTTATATTTCCTATTCTCTGACAATTATCACAATTCTGAAAAAAATCTCTAGCATCCTTGAATAATGTTGGCCAACACAATCCACTCTCTAAAACTTTAGCAGCAATTTTTGCTGGTCCTAAATATCCTGCATATATGCTATCATGGCAATGACTTAAAAATGAAGAAAAGTTAGTATCATCTATACATCTGCGAATAATACCATCGGCACATACCATAAACAAATAAGGGTCATCCCACATAAATGATATAATATCCTTAAGAAATTTCTTCTTACCATTAGAATCTAAATTAGAGGGTAAAATATGCATAACCAAATAATTTGCAAAGTCGGCATACGATGGACTAACAGTATGTTTAACAGACATAAGATTTTCATCTAGAAAAAGTTCATTAATATCACCAGTTTCACCTATAGGTCCCTTATCATCTTCTAAATGAGATAAGTGATCAGCTATGGTATTCTCACTTCCCTTTTTGTCCCTTATTTCTAAGTCAAATTCTTGTAAAAGAAGGATCCACCTAATTAATCTAGGTTTGGCATCTTTTTTAGCAAACAAATATCTCAAAGCAGCATGATCTATATAAACTATTACTTTACACCCATTCAAATATGATCTAAATTTATCATATGCATATACTACTACTAACATCTCTTTTTCCATGGTGGCGTAATTGAATTGTTCAGAAGATAAAGTGTGACTCACATAATAAATTGCATGCAAATTCTTTTCATACCTTTGCCTTAATACAAAACCAACAACAACATCACTAACATCACACATCAATTCAAATGGCAGAGACCAATTTGGTTTAACAATTATGGGTGTTGTAACTAATGCTTGCTTTAAAGTGTTGAAGGCTCTTAAACAGTCATTAGAGAAATCGAACTTCACATCTTTAACTAATAAATTAGTTAAAGGTTTAGCTATAACCAAAAAATACTTAATAAACCTTTTGTAAAATCCAGTATGGCCTAGAAGTAATCTTATTCCCTTAACATTTATGGGAGGAGGTAATTTCTCAATGATTTCGGTTTTCGCTATATCTACATGAATTCCCTTCTCATCTATCTTATGACCTAAAACTAAACCTTTATTAACAATAAAATGACATTTCTCCTAATTCAGTACCAAATTAGTACCTCACATCTAGCAAGTACTTAATCAAAATTTTCTAGACATTTCTCAAAAGAATCTCCATATACAGAACTCATCCATGAAAACTTCCATAATATCCTCCACACACTTACTAAAAATAGTCGAAACACACCTTTGAAAAGTAGCCGGAGCATTGCACAACCCAAAAGGAATTCTTCTATAAGCAAATGTACCAAATTGACATGTTAAAGTGGTTTTTTCTTGGTCATCTGGCTTAATATGAATTTGAAAATATCCAGAGAATCCATCAAGAAAATAGTGAAATGTATGACCTGATATCCTTTCTAACATTTGATGTATAAATGGTAAAGGGAAATGGTCTTTCCTAGTGGTTACATTTAATTTTCTGCAATCTATGCAAACTCTCCATCTTATAGTTGTCCTAGTAGGAACTAAGTTACCCTTTTCATTTTGAACTACAGTAATACCTCCCTTTTTCGGAACACATTGAACAGGATTGACCCATTCACTATCTGAAATTGGATAGATAATTCCTACGTCTAGCAACTTAATAATCTCCTTTTTAACAACTTCCTTCATGTGAGGATTTAATCTTCTTTGCCTTTTTATCTTAGGTTTACTATCATTTTCAAAATTTATGGAATGTATTACTATGTTAGGGATAATCCCTCTAATATAGGAAATTTGCCAACCAATACTCCTAATTCTACCCTTTATTTTATCCAATAATGCTTCTTCCTACAGATTAGATAACTTACTAGAAATAATAATGGGTAGGGCATTGTTGCTTCCTAAAAATGCATACTTCAAATGACCAAGTAGTTGCTTCAATTCTACTAAGGGTGGTTTATCTATAGAAGGTGGAATAGGATCATCTTCTCTAACTAATTTTTCGATTTCAGAAGAATATTCTAAATTTTCAAGGGATTCAGATGTTGACTCTTCATGATATGTAACATAAGAAATTTCATCTACGCGTGTATCAATTAAGTTATCAATCATGTAATCCCCATAAAACTTATCCCAATGCATGTTAGCAAAAATTTTAGACATAAAACAAAACAAAACAACAAACAGATATATAAATAAAATAAAAGTAAAATAAAAACGTTCCGTAGTCTCCAAATTTTTTTTGATCTCTAAGAACGTACTTGCCTTCCCCGGCAACAGCGCCAAAAACTTGATCGTAAGATTTTGACTATACTCATTCCGATAGGCTTAAATTCGGTAACGGTGCCAAAAACCTTGTTCCCCACTTTTCAACCGATAAGATACAAGTTCAAAATATGAATAGGTGTTGTCAATACCGCTTATCAAAATAGAAAAATGGTGACCAGTGCAAATATACAGTTTCGATGTAGTTATAAAAGATATCGATCCCACAGGGAAGGAATTTGGTTCTAAAGATTAACTATAGGTACTGAACAAACGAAATAAGATAATTTGTATTGGAGGGTTTGGACTATAGATGGATAAATAGATAGATGTATGAATAGACTAGAGAAGATGTAAAATATATAGAAGTTTCCTAAGAACAAGTTTAGTAGAGAAAAAACATGCAAAATCATCAAGAATATTTCGTACACTAAATAATTTCAACAAATACAGTTTTAGACCCCCTAATATTCAATAAATTCACCGCAGAGCAACACATGAGATGACTTTTTAAATCTAGGGTAAATGAATTATGACACCTATAAGAACCTGGATAACTAAAATACTATGCTTAGTACGGGTCGCTCTCACATAGCCATATTTAGCAAGTTACCACTCCAAAAATGTTGGCTCACTAAACAGCGTTAATCACAGATCCACTGATTATACATAATCTTATTAACCCTGAAATCACTCTTAAAGTTAACTCGAAAGCATATAACTTGATTGATATAAATGACGCAAGATGAAATACTCATTTTGACACATAGACATATCATAAATTTTGAAATAGAAAGTACAAGCAGAAAATAAAGTAAAGTTGTAAGGTATGCAAGTGAAAGCTAATGTTGATCAAACCGTATCCACTCTGTAATGGGAGTCGTCAATTCCCGCAATTCCTGCATCCTCTTTTAATTCGGTCTCGACTCGTACAGAACCTCCGTTAGGATGCTATTCTTTCTTAATATCGAACAAATGAATGTTGAAGAACGAAAACTTTTATTGATAAGTGCTTTGCAAATACACTCATACAATAAACACTAGAATTTGTGTAGAAATGTAGTGATCAAAATAAGAATCGAATCACTTATACATTTTTCTTACTAAGACTTTGAACGTAGCGAACTCTAGATATTTTCACACTCTATCTATACATGCATACTACTATTCATTACCCATACTCTATCCTTGGCCACTCTCTCCACAAAATTGATTGACCTTGAACCCTATTTATGGAGTGTGAAGGGTTGCGTCTATCCAAATGAAGAGTCGTGTCCATTGGCGAAGGGTTGCATCACTTCATTATGATTGGATGCAAAGATTCATCCTCATCCACAATGGAAAGGCACCTTTTTATGATTGGTTGACTTCCAAAAGGTGTCTTTTTATCTGGTTATTGATGGCGGTTGATCATTGTTATGTGGTAGTTGGTAGTTGAAAAGAGATAACCAATAACATTCACATGTCACGATTGCGAATCATAAGTCATGATCGTGAATAATGATTTGTAACTTTCTGCTTATGAAGAGTAACAAGTCACGACCGTGAATGGGTGTCACGATTGTGAACTATGATTTTCTTCATAATTCTTCTTTGCAATTTTACCAATCTTTGACAACTTTGATCCTAAGCCAAATCCTTGTATTCCACATATCCTTTTGCACCTTTTTCACTCTTTTTCCATAGAATTCCATCTTTGATCCTTTTACTCTCAAGATTCACCTAGTTTCTATATTTGCATAAAAAACAACTACATACTTTTATGATTGAAAATGTCATGATAATAAGTGTAATTATACACTTATCATATACCAGTCCCTATCATGTTCCCTTAGAGTTAATAATTCCAAAATATCAGGAATTATTATTTTTATAATCATATCCATCATGTATGACCTAGACTAGGGCGAGACCAAGGGCACCAATAAAATCCCTACAATAATATTAAGGAAGTATATAGTTTTCCCATCATAAGTCATGATACGAACCTTATCAACGTATGTAAGCACATGTACAACATGCCTTCCCTTAACATGTGTTTGGTCATGAGATTAGATGGGGTGAATGCCTTAACCAATATGGGTTAGTTTTCCATATTATTGGAGCTAATGCGAAATTGGAGACACGTTTGAGGAGATGTACAATTGGGTACGCACGTCTCAAGAAAGAGAACTCAAATGGATTAGTAATTGTAAGAGATGCAAATGGATGGGTACCAACCATGGTTAACTTATTGTGGCTTGACCTTCAATAGTGGGGTTCATGATGAGTGGCTATGAAAGCTACCTACTAAGGAAAATTGGTTTGACTAAATTAAATAGAAAGGGCTATTGAATGTTGAGAAATAGTATGAATTATGTGTTTAATTAAAGACCTTATGTTTAATGCATGTACATATACTAATGTCTAAACAAAATTCTATCTTATATCTAGGTAGAACAATGAATCTGACCATAAACCTTTGCTCAATTCTTGACAACAAATTAGATGGTTCAAACTTTACTGATTGGTTATTAGGACGAGTACGACTAGAATAATTTAAGAATTGCTAACAAAGGAAGACCCAGCTCGAAAGCATGGGTACCCAAGAAAATGTAATTGTTTTACAGGTGAGCCTTAGATCCGCTAATGACTCTTGAATGTGGTATTTAGGTAATGGAAGCTCAAGGCATATAATGGGCGTTTAAAGCCAATTCATCTCATTAGAGCGTAAAAGAAATGGAAGTGCTAGCTTTGGAGATAACAAAAAAGGCAAGATTGTAGCCTGTGAAACTATTAGTGTATCTCCTTCAATTGATGAGGTTTCTCTAGTCAAAGGTCTAAAGTTCAACTTGCTTAGTGTAGCCTAGCTTTGTGACAAAGGCAGAAAGGTTACATTCGACTCAACAGGTTGTTCAGTTATTGACTGTAAGACTAACTCAACTATTTTCTTTGCTCCTAGAATCAATAATGTTTATATGGTTGATTTATCCCCTGGCTCCACTAATGTGTGTTTGTATATAAGGAGGATAATTCTTGAATTTTGTACATAAGTTTGGGTCATATAAATATGAACATTCTGTCAAAACTAGCTAAAAAGCAATTAGTTGTGGGGTTACCCATATCAGCTTTGAGAAGGATAAACTTTGCTCAGCTTGCTAGCTAGGTAAGCAGGTTAAGAAATCATTTAGGTCAATTAATCATGTAGTAACTAAGCAACCGTTGGAGCTCCTCCACCTAGATCTTTTTATCCTAGTTCAGCCTATGAGCATGGGTGGTAAGAGATTCTTATTGGTGGTTGTGGTTGACTTCACGAGATTCACTTGGTTAGTCTTGCTGAGTAGCAAAGATGAAACATATGAATCTTTTGTCAAGCTCAATAATCGAATGATAAATGAAATAGGAACTAAAATTAGTAGAATCCAAAGTGATCATGGATGTGAATTTGAGAATTTCCATTACGAAGAATTATGTTCAGCGCATGGCATTAACCAAAACTTATCTTCTCCCTATACGCCTACACAAAATGGGGTTGTAGAAAGGAAGAATATAACCATAGTTGAAATGGCTCGATCCATGATGAGTGATAATAATACACCAAAGTACTTTTGGGGGGAAGCTTTTAACACAGCGTGTTATATCTTGAATCGGGTTTTAATTCGCCCAATTATGGAGAAAACACCCTATGAACTTTGGCGAGGGTGAAGCCTAAGATTGGTCATCTCAAATCATTTGGCTCTAGGTGCTTTATTCTTAACACCAAGGAGCAACTAGGTAAGTTTGATCCTAAGTTTGATGAAGGTATCTTTCTAAGATACTCAACTAACAGCAGGGCATATAGAATATATGTCAAAGGAACTGGCCTATTAGAGGAGTCCATGCATGTGGCTTTCAAAGAAACTAACAGTGCAGATAGACATCCATCCCATGTAGATGAAGGAGTAACCCAGCAAGAAAATCTACTCAGCATGCCACTCTTTGTGCTGCCCAACCTAGCGCAAGAACTTGAAGCTGAGGAAGTCAAATAAGATAATGATCTCTCTATCAACTTCAATGATGGCGAAGATCAACCTCCACCTCAGCATCCCATTATCAATTCTCCAGTAGCTGATTCGAGTCTACCAAGGGAGATTAGAGTTCATTACAACCATTCACTAGTCAACATTTTTTATGATGTTCATAATCCGGTGATGATGCGAGGTCAGCTCAGCAGAATGATGAGTCATCCAGCTTTCATCTCATCGATCTAACCCAAGAAGTTTGAAGACGCAGAAGGAGATGAATATTGGATAATTGCAATGCATGAGGAGCTGGAGAGTTTAAGCGCAATGATGTTTGGGATCTAGTTTCTAAGCCTAAAAGGAAATAAATTATCGAAACCGAATGGATTTTCAAGAACGAGCTTGATGAAGATGCCGTTGTTGTTTGGAACAAGGCCATGCTTGTTGCTCAAGGCTACAATCAGCAATAAAGCATCGATTATGATGAGACTTATGCTCTTCTAGCCTAGCTTGAAGCAATTCGAATCCTGTGTGATTTAGCATATCATATGAACTTCAAATTATTTCAAATGGATGTCAAGAGCACATTCCTGAATGGATTCACTCAAGAAGAAGTGCATGTTCTCCAGCCTCCATGCTTTGAAGATCCTAAGAATCCTAAGCATGTCTTCAAATTGAAGAAAGCTCTCTATGGATTGAAGCAGACTCCTAGATCTTGGTATGAGAGGCTGACCAATTTCTTGATCAGCAAAGGCTATGAAAGAGGAAAAAAAGATACAACTATGTTTATCAAGTGTAGAAAAGAAGATGTGTTGGTCGTCCAAATTTATGTGGATGACATTATCTTT
The DNA here is from genome assembly GCA_949673415.1 of Euphorbia schlechtendalii. Classification (NCBI taxonomy): domain Eukaryota; kingdom Viridiplantae; phylum Streptophyta; class Magnoliopsida; order Malpighiales; family Euphorbiaceae; genus Euphorbia; species Euphorbia schlechtendalii. The sequence goes on along the minus strand of CATIWQ010540759.1, from coordinate 5,020 downwards.
GGAGAAACTAATGATAAGCTGGGCAAGGAGTTCAGCGAGAAGATGAAGAGTGAGTTTGAAATGTCAATGATGGGAGAGCTCAACTTTTTCCTTGGTCTTAAAATCAAGCAAAGTGAAGATGAAATCTTCATTAGTCAAAAAAAATATGCCAAAGAAGTCCTAATGAAGTTTGACATGGAGCATTCGAAGCCAATGTCCACTCCCATGGCCATTGTTACTATCTTGAGTAAATATGAAGCTGGTAAACCTGTGGATAGCAAAATCTACAAAGGAATCATAGGCTCACCTCTTTATCTCATAGCTAGTAGGCTTGACATATAGTATGCTGTGTGTTACTATGCTCGTTATCAAGCTGATCCAAGAGAATCTCATTTAGCAACTATGAAGAGAATTCTCAAATACTTGCAAGGCTTTATTAAAGTAGGTCTATGGTATCCTAACAGCTCAGATTTCACTCCTAGAGGATTCACAAATGTTGATTATGGAAGAGACAATCTCAAAAGGAAGAGTATAACAGATTGATGTCATTTCCTTGGAGAGTGTCTTATCTCATGGTACAACAAGAAGTAAACTTCTGTCGCACTGAGTACAGTTGAAGCTGAGTAAATGGGCACAGGAAGTTTTGTAGCACAACTGCTATGGATTAAGCAGTAATCGAAAAATTATGGTATAAAGTCAAATTGCCTGGAAGTTATGTGTGATAACAAGAGCGCAATTGGCGTATCAAAAAATCTAGTTTATCATGGTAGGATGAAGCATCTAAACATAAGATATCACTTCATTTTAGACCATGTGCTAAGAGGAGATGTCAAGCTGGAGTATGTTCCTTCTGAGGAACAGCGCATTGACATTTCCCCAAACCATTGCTAAAAGAGCAATTCAATACTCTAAGGCAGTTGATTGGTATGGCTAATCCTTGTTGAAGAAGAAGAAGAAGAATGAGAATTTTAGAAATTTGGCTAAGTGTTAAAGATCAAGCCTTAATTTAGCTAGGAGAAGACAAGTGGATAACACCATCTATATTTTAAATTAATTGCTTGAGGAATAGTTTCGCAGTTAAAATCAAATTCTACATTTTCAAAAAGATGTGCGTTTGAAGTGGAATCGTTTACTTCAAAACTCACCATTTTACTGAGGTGGTTAATCAAATGTTAATCTCAGCGTCGATTCTCATCTTGATCTGAGGAAGCGCCATGTACCCTTGAGAGAAGTTACTTATCTATAAAAGCTGAAGAGTTGAAGAGAGAAGTTTACTTGCTTTTGTAAATTTAAATCAATTCAAAAGCATTCGAACCCTAATTTCTTTTCTCTCAAACTCCTTCACCGTACTCTCAAATGGCGATCACAAGAACCAACTTCAAGCTCCGTGCTACAACATCAATGAAAGTAGTTGTCAACGCTGAAGGAAAAATGGAGAAACTCACTCTCAAAGAAGGAACCCTTTTCAAAAAGATGGATTGGGTTGATAATTGGAGTTTCGACCTATTTATGATGTTGATTATGAGGGTCTGCTAAGAAATAAGATCATGCACAGGATCATTAAGCAGCAACACCTCAACTCCTTCTTATAGATGGAAGGACCAGTTATTATTGGGCTGATTAGGGCTTTTTACTCCAACATCTACACAATCAAAGGGCTTAATGTTGTCTTGTTGATGAAGTTTGGGGGATAATCTACCCTAATTTGCTCAAGGCTGATTTGGAGCATCCTGAATATGCCTCATCAAGGCACTCAGCTCCAAAAAACTAGTGATGAAGATGCCATTATCATCCCAAAAGATTGGGAGCTCCCCTCTAACTATGTTTCGGGGGAGATAATAGGAAGCTGTATGAGCTGGACAATGAGGGCGTGACACGAGCTGGTGATGAAGATGCTGCTACCAAAGATTGGGTCAGTATCAGCTGCATTTACTTCAAATGGTGTGTGGTCTACCATGTGGTAGAGGGTAAGAAGCTCAATTGGCCTATGGTGATTCTTTACCACTTGACAAAGCTTATCACTATGGTTACCTCATCACAGAGTTGATGAGGGCAGTGAAGGTGGATATCTCTGAGTTTTTGGGGGAGTCCGGGGACACTATGCTACCGGTAAAGAAAAAGCTTGAACTTGGCCACTTCACCAATCTGTCCCATGACTAAGTACATACTATGTATAACAAAGCACAAAAAAATGATAGCTTAAGTGCGTGCCGATAGTATTACCTACGGACATCCCGAAGGAAGAAGAAGATGGATTCATGGAGGATTTTGAAGATAGTGAAGACTCTGACAAACTGCCAATCTCCAGCATATTGGAGCAAGTCACCACCATCGCTTATTCTCCTAAACTGAAGGTTGGCTCTTCAAAGGCCTGTAAGAAGAGCTCTGCAAAGCCAAATTTCAAGGAAACCCCTACTTAGCCCCAAAGATAAAGGAGGCAAATGAAGGCCAAAACCCCCATATAGAGGGAAACTGAGGCTAAGCTACAAGTTGAGCAGTAAGAGGAGGAAATAGTGAATGCAACTAAGGCTAAGGAAACCCTGGCCAAAGAAAGTGCAAAATGATCTAATCTAAAGAATCGGAGGAGCAGGGTGAGGCCAAGAGGTCTAAAGAAGAGGACACTTTAAGTCCTGGAGCTACCACTGAAGTCAATGACATATTTTCCAAAGCTAAGGGCATTCAGCGAAAGTGATCTGCCACCAACAGGCCCCTGTAGAAGAATGTGAAGGTGGTGAGCATCAAGGAGGATGTTGGAGATACCCTTACTCTCAACCTCAATCCAGAAGAGTCTGATCAACCTGAATCTAACATCCCCATACCCTCTTTTACTCAAATTGAGGAAACCTCTACTCAGTTTGAGAAACCTCAAGCTGGCCCATCCTTGGGTTAATCAGCTAACCAAGAGGTTTCTAAAATTCCTACCCCCATTTCTTCTGTAAATCCTCAAACCTCTTCCCTTGTAAATACTTCCATTCCCCCAGTTTCTACTCCTGTAGATACTAATATACCAACTGTAAATTCTACTCCTCCTTCCACAACTATAAATTCCCCTATTAATATACCTTCCTCTCATGTTAATAACCAAAACTCTCATATTCATATTTCTTCTCCCACTAAAAGCTAAGACACTTTCTCACCTCCAACATCACTGATTTATTATAATACTCAAACCACAGTTTCTTCTCCTACCCAAATTCAAACACAACCCCATACCTGTATAGCCCTTATTCCTTCTCTTTCCAAACCTAAAACCATACCTTCCACTTCTTCAAATGTAAAAACCTCTAAACCTACCCATTCTTCAAACCCATCTTCAACCCCTCTAACCCCTCTAGTTTGAGAAGTTCCTAATGCTGAGAACTCCGCTCAGCAAGGAATAATAAGTGGTCAGAATATTGAGGTAAATTTTATAGCCCATGAAGTTTTCGAACCTAGAAGAGAGACAGTCCAAGAGGACTTGAATGATGCATCTATCCTGGCTCAGATAAAAGAGCCGGCAAGGAAGAAATTCTCAACATTCAAAACTGACACAGAGTTAGATGGAGTAGTTAGCAATTTGCTACTAGCTTAAGAATTGACGAGCTTGTTATCCAAACCCAAGGCCTAATTGCTTGAGGTCGAAGAGCATAGAAGCTTACCTTTTGAATATATTTACTTCGAGGAGTTTGAAAAGATTCTGGGTGGTTTTTTTGTTATTAGAAATCACTTGGCAAAAGAGAGAGCCAGGAGTTTGGTTGACAAGATGGCTGTGATCCTAACCGGCCTATCGAAGTCTGCAGCCTAGCTTGGGGCAGCCATCTTATCTATACCCACATCTATTGCATTAGCTAACGAGGTTGTAGGAAAGTTAAAGGGTAGCGTGGATGCTGCTTCTGAGTAGCTGAGTTCCTTGAGTTCCAACATGGAAACTCATGTGATACAGATCTATAAGCTTTGTGAGGAGCAAAGCCAAAATATAGAGGAGCACCGATCAGAAGACAGATAATGTGCTCAAAGAGGTATGTACGCCACATTTCTACTATTAGTTTAATAGTTTGTTCACAAGATTCGGCTATATATCAATGGTGCCAAAAACTTGTTCACGAAAAATATAGGTGTTGTCAGTACCTCTTATCAAATAGAAAAATGATGATAACTGCAAGTTTACAGTTGTGATGTAGTTTTAAAAGATATCGATCCCATAGGGAAGGGCCAGTTCTAGAAATCGTAAAGGAGGATAAAATAAAGAAAATAAAATATAATAAAGTAAAGGTTAGGAAAGAAGGATTAGAATGAAAAATGAGTAAATATAGGTATGAAAGATTAGAGAACCTAAATATATAGATTTTCCCTACGAAATAAGGATATCAGAGAAAGCATGCAAGTTCAACAAAGATGTTACGATTCACTAAACTAATCTACAAACTCGATTCTAAATATCCAGATGTTAAATTATTCGCCACAGAACAACACATGAAATGACTTTTCTAATTCTAGTGCAAACGAATTAAGACAATTATATAAACCTGGACAACGTCAATACTATGCTTAGTATGGGTCGCTCTTACATAGAAATATTTAACAAGTTACCATTCCAAAAATGTTGGCTCACTAAACAACGTTATATCACATATCCAGTGATTATACACTATATTGTTAACCCCAAAATTACTCTTAAAATTAACTCTAACGCATATAACTTGATTAACATAAAAGAATTTATGACGAAATACTCATTATGACATATAGACATATCATAAACTTCGAAATAGAAAGTATAAGTAGAGAGCAAAGCAAAGTTATAAGGTATGCAAGTGAAAGCTAAAGTTGATCAAAACGTATCCACTCTTTAATGGGAGTCGTCAATTCCCGCAATTCCTGCGTCTGCTTTGAATTCGGTCTCGGCCCGTACAAAACCTTCGCTAGGATGCTATTCTTTACGAATATCGAACAAACGAATATTGAAGAATGAAAACTTTTATTGATAAGTGATTTGCAAGTACACTTATACAACAATCGCTCGAGAATATAGAGAAATCTAGTGATCGAAACAAGGATTCGA
>CATIWQ010540755.1:0-12535 GCA_949673415.1 Euphorbia schlechtendalii | reverse complement strand
CTCCTAATATGTAACCAAATTCAACTTGTGGTGATTTCTGGTACATTTCTCTTGGCCCTGCTATAGCCTTTGAATTCATCTTCATTGTTGCCCCTATTATGCCCACTATACATGCCATTGCTATAGACGCAGCTCCTATTCTGCTTCCGTTTTTTGAAGGCGTCGACTTGTTTAGTGAACAATTTAATGGACGCAATATGCGGCATTTGTTGCTAATTTTGTTTGTTGGATTTGTACAAGTATGGCTGATTAGGCTCAAACTAGGCTTATTTTTTTGAGTTGAAATTTGTTGGATGGCTGGAAATAAGGTTCTGTTACCATAAAACAGAATTGATTCCATTATGGTTTTTTAGAGGATTTAGAATAGGCTCATTTCTTGTCACACTTTAAATGATAGATTATACAATGAGGGGGTGTTAGTTGTGCAAGTAAGGCACATCTTTTCTTGTTGACGTTTTATTGGGGCAAAGGGTATTCTTTTACGTCATTCTTTTTCTATAACTCAAATTTGGATTCGGTGCAGCTGGAATTTATTCATTGGTAATTGACATGTTAGTTATAATATATTGCTAATGAATTATATCAACTGATAATAAACTGAAATCTTCCTATTGACAAATCCATGTATAGTTAACGGGGAAAAAACATTATTTTGAATTTTTTGTTGATTATGAATGCATTTGTCAACTGTTGTTTTCATTCTCTTTCAGTTTAAAATAATCTCTCAATGTACTAAACAGAAGAGCCGGCACATCAAATTAATAATTTACTCTAATAAATCAGACACCTAGAACATGACCCAAATAAAATATATTTTTTACTGTAGTGTTTATGTTCATGGCATACATTTAGAACTTTGGCATAAAGGTTTTTCTTGATAAACAAGGATTCTCAAGTAAGATCATCAAAAGTTCCTGCCTTGGTATCTTAAAAAAAGGTACAAAACTTGTCCCACCTTGTTTACCGATTCTTTGAAACACACAGCAAGTTTCTTCCTCAATGTATCAATTTATAGTTTCAAACCAAAAACTTTCGGTCCACCCTCCAAAGTATTCATTCTCAACCGTATTTTCATCCCAACACTGTTCGCAAGCAATCATGCTTAATTTCACTTATGATCACTTAATTAGAGATCTTATTATTCTGTTGGGAAATTCCATAGATAAATATCTTCAAGGAACGATGAAGTATAGTTCAGTGGCGGCTATAGCAACTCCACTTCTGGTCATTGTTGGAGCTTACGTGGCATTTCGGTATAAGAAACATTCAAATAAACCCAGAAGCAACAACGTTGTTAATACGAGGTCCATGTCTTTAGCAGCTCTTCATGGCGGCAAACTGGCTTTGCAGAGATTAATAGATTATCATCATGCTCGAGCTGACTCAGCATCACTTAATGAGGCAGAGACCGAGTTAAGGGCTCAGCTTGCCCTGGATAAACCTAATTTTAATAAGCTTCAGGTTTAATTGATTAAAATTTGATGCTTAATCTTAATTTATACATATTGAAATTTTTTAAGTTTAGTTGAAATGTTCAGTATATTTTGTTTAAATTTAAACAAGAGCATTGTTGGTAAGCTTGAAATGAGCGGAAAAGAAGATGCCGCGGTGCGAATACTCCAACGAGAAGTGGAAAAGGCAAAGTCTGAGAATAGATCTCATGAAGCTTACGAAATTGAAATGTTGCTTGCTGAAACACTGATTTACAAGGTACTATGATTAAATTCAACTCAGTTCACACTTTCAAATTTTTTATAGTTCTAATTGCTTTTATTGTGTGTATTTTTAATTTTGTGTGCTCTTATTGCTTCCATATGTAAAAGTAATTCTTAATGCTGTGCTGTTTCAATGATCGATGTTGAAAACATATATTTATTAGTGTTGAATTGGAAATGTAGGGAGATTTCGAGAAGGCCTTAAGCTGTGAATGTCTAAATCATGAAGAAATTTCCGATGCAAGAAGGCCTCTTTACAAGGTAAATTTTGTTAATAAAGTGTTACGATTAGGAACACACTAAAAAAGAGTTACTTGAATGAGTTTGTCTCCAAATATTGAATTTCAGGCAATAATTCATATAATGTTAAACAATGAAGAAGAAGCATCAAGGTATTGGGATGAATTTGTGGAAGTACGCAGTAACTTGCAACCTCCAACTATGGAAGATCACCATTTTAACAAAGCAGACATGACTAGCTTTGATGAATTCGGCAAGCTTGTCAACATACTTAAAAATGATATTGCAATTGCTCATCCTCGTAAATTTTAAAATAGTAATCAAATTAACTGTTCTTATGTTGTCTTCATGGTAAGAACTCTAACTAATTTCTCCACATTTTTAAAATTTCTTTCAATCTTTTTTAACGACATTTCACTTGAAAAACAAGTGAATTTAGGACTGAAGAATTTTTTTTTTTTGATGTACTATCCATAGAAATGCACTTTTGTGTCCTAAATTGTTGAAATGGAATATTTACCAAGTGATCACATTTTATATTAATTGTTATTTTTGTTACAATTATCCTAAAAGATTTATTATTATCATTCTCTATTTTAAAAAATATTGTGTATTAAGATCAATTCAAAATTGATTATTATCCAAATGGTAGTTGTCCTCTAGTGTCTCTCGTACAAAAACTTCTATCCATTTTAATTTTAACTTATTTTTAGTAATACGGGGATTGAAATTTGAAATTTGAAATTTGAATTAGAATTCTATGCATTACCATGCTATAATTAAATCCCATCAAGTTAATAGAAAATGCAAATTCTAAATTTATAAGACTATAATTCATAAAGTTAAACTCAACTCTATATATTTATATATGACATACCAAACATTAAAATTCATTTGAAAATGGATTTTACGTGAAATTCACCACTTATTTTAGCTCATTTGTTCCCATTGATATCTTAAAATTTATAAATAAAATATATTTTTTAAAAAAAGAAATGTAAAAGCCATATATTGTGAATGTGAGAGTGAGCATCCCGTGGAAAATAGAAGTTAGATATAAGTACAAAGGTGGTTGTATCCACTTTTTTTATAGCAAATCCGCATTGCCTTTTTTTTTTTTTGCCTTATTCAATCAATAATTTTCCAATTCTCAATTCATTGTCCATTACTTTACTACATTCAATCCCGTCCAACTAACTAAATAGTAGTAATTCATTTCCATAAAATTATTAATCCAGAATATGGTTCTCTTACATATAGGAAAAATGAAATAGATTTCCGACTTTTCTTAGTCAGTATTCATATTGTTAGGTTCCGAATAATTAATTCGGTAGCTGGGTGATATGTGTTAACTAAAATAGATTCGCAACAATAAATAAAGCAATAAAACGACACCGAGATTTTAAGTGGAAACTCTTGAAAGGGAAAAATCACTGGGCACCAATTCACTCCACTAATAAATAATGGGAATACAAAATACAAGCTCTCTTAAGTATACCCAAACTCGAGGTATAAGCTAATTTAGGAGACAGTTGGAAACATCCCAATTTTACTCACAAGGTAAAACCACTCAAGCCCCCTCGCTAATTACTCTCTTGTGGTAATAAATTACTCTACAAGAGGAAACTCTAAAAAATACCCTTTTGTAGGAACAACACTCTACAAAAGAAATTGATTTGTTATTTTTGCTTGAATGAATTTTTGGATTGCTGGGAGTGCCTTTTATAGGCAGAGTACCTACCAATTAGTCAATTGCTAACCAAAAAAAAAATTCAAGCAATCATTGAGAGTCTGGAACCAACACATGTTCTGTTTGTTAAACTTTTGCTGTAAAAGAATTGAAATTATAAATTTCAAATTATCCGTGATATTCCTTATTACTCAATCAAATATTAACATTGAGCGGTAAATTAAGCATGAAACAAATACATTTTTCATGTGATAAGTAATGAATTGAGTATATATAATAATCTGCACTAAAAATCCGAATAAATAACCTTTTCGGCTAATTTCTGTAAAATTAATGTCGAAGATGACAAATAGGAGAAACAAAAACAAATCAGAAAAGCGTAAAAAATCAAATAGATATAAGATGAGGGGCGAGAAAAACAACTAAAAAGGAGTTAATGGCAATTGCAAAACTGGCAACACCTCTCCTCTTCCAATCAAAACTGCTCTGCATTTCTCTGATATACCTTTCTACCACTCTCTTCTTAGCATTCTACACCACTCTTCATCCTTCCAAATGCCTCTTCAGATCTTCTCCTTTCGATCCTATTCAAATCCCTCTTTTCTCTTATCCTTCTTCATATGGAGAGCACAAGTACGTCATTCCCACTCATCGCTCCTCTTGCTCTTCCCCTGTTTTATTCTCCGGTACGATAATTTCAATTTTCTTTGATTTATTGCTGCTGAATTGCTTAATCTGTTGGTATAATTTTCTTTCTTTTTGTTGTTGTGTTTGGCCTAGATTATTGGACGGTGTTGAAGGAGATTGAGGATTTATGCCGGAATTCATCTCTATTTTCGCATGGATTGAATTATATGAATGGGATCAGAAAAAGTTTCGGAGGAAATTTCTCTATTCAAGAGAGGATTTCTTATTTTCATCGCTTCAATGATAATGTGGCGATTCCTTGCGGCTTCTTTACCCAATTTCCTGTCAGTAATTCTGGTTAGTTTTATTTTCCTGTTCGATTCCTGAGATCAAATTCATTCGTCAATTAGACAGCATCCAGAACTGAATTTCAAAATTTTAGCGATTGAATTTCGGAAACAGGTTTTTTCTCTGTGTATAATCAGATAAAAAATGGCAACGGAGAGCTGGAAGTCGTTCAATTGCCAAGTTTTCCTTGTTTTTTTGGCATACATGATTTAACAAAGCTAAAATTGAACCAACAAGTTTTCTTTCCTTGCGTTATTATTATATCAAAGGGCAATCCAGAACTGGAATACGTTTCCTCTGTTTTCCTTGTTTGTTTGGCATTTAATTTACTTTGTCTCCAAGCGAAATTGAAATTCAGAACTTGAGATGATCGAATTAACAAGTTTTCTTCGTTTTCTGGATAATCAGATCAAATGGCAATGAATAGCTGTGATGGAGTAGTTGTAGTTTCAGCGATCTTCAACGATCACGACAAAATCCGCCAACCGAAAAGCCTTGGATCAAAAACTTTAAATGCTGTATGTTTTTTCCTCTTCGTCGATGACATCACTTTAAAAGGGCTACATCATCACCATGTAATATCAAAAAACAACCAAATTTACAGCATAGGTGTATGGAGAATTGTCGAGGTTTCAAGCAAGTATTTATATGAAAATCCAGCCATGAATGGAGTAATTCCAAAATACTTAGTCCACAGGCTGTTTCCAAATTCTAAATTCAGTATTTGGATTGATGCCAAGCTGCAATTAATGGTGGACCCGTTATTACTAATCCATTCATTAGTAGTAAAACAGGAGGCAGACATGGCAATTACCAAGCATCCTTTCTTCAAGCATACAATGGAAGAAGCATTGGCTACCGCAAGATGGAAGAAATGGTGGGATGTTGATGGCTTGAGGACACAAATGGAATCTTATTGTGAAAATGGCTTGCAACCATGGACACCTAAAAAACTACCATATCCTTCTGGTAATTGTTTTTACTCATTCTTTCATATTTTTGTTTTTTTTTTCAATTTGTTTTGATTAATCATGCATTGTACAATTTTCATTTTAGTTTACTAGCCAGGTTGATTTAAATAAGAGTGCCTCTAGATGTCGGGTAGGAATTATAGCATATGCAGAAAGTCTTAACTAAGAGATTCCGCAAATGGCTGATTAATATTAATACTTTAAAGCATGTTTGTTATTGTTTTTCAAGCTCCTGTTTTAATATTTCCACAAAATTTACAGAACTGTATATTTTGGCTTCGAACAACACATTTTATTTCTTTATACTATTTACGGTTCTTCATATTATTTATGGTTCTTCATACTATTTAGTTACGAAATGTCTGATTTTTTTTTCAAAAATCTAACTCTACCGTTTATAGGAAAAGTTTGAAAATAAAACTTTTCAGAAAAATAGCTTGAAAAATAATAAAACCTAAATAAATAGTTAAATAATTCTGTTTAGCTTTACTAAGACGATTTCGAGAAATACTTAAAGAAACAAATCTATTTGGTAAAAAATTGGACATGCTTGATCTTGAAGCTTTAGGAGATGATCAATAAATTAACTATGTTTATGCTTCTTTCTGTTCTCCATAAAAGATCAATTTTCTAGCGGTTGGTTAAGAGGCAATAATGAATGGTGCCATATTAAAGCAAAGTACTTTCATCAAGTATTGAAATAATTAAAATCTTTCAAAGATTTAAAGGTAATTAATGGGTACTAGTTTCACTCGCTTATGGGTTTTGGTAATTAGAGATATGATATCCATGGTATAACGCACCACCATTCCAAAGTTGTTCTCCCAAAAAAAACTACCCAAACTTTTTCTTAAATTATAATTTCTTGCATTACTTTGTTGTCGATAAATATATATAATGGATGATATGTTATTTTGTGCATATTTGTCTGTACCTTTTGAATTGGGTGCTTTTGAAAAATGTATGAAATATGCTATTATTCTTTTTGAGCTTGTAGCATTCCAATTTCCATAACTAGCTTGCAGTTTTAATTATTTGAACAAAAGCTCAATTATTTATTTCTTTTTAAATAAGTTATTTACACCCAATGATAACATCTTGCTTCGGGTCTAAATACAAATTAGCATTTTTCTTTATGTTAATAATTTTTTTTTGAAGTGGACCCAAAAGTATTTGTTTGTTGCTGGTAGAAGTTGTCGTAATATTTTACTGGATATATATATACATGTATGTATATATATACATGTATGCATATCATGCTAACTAGTCAGTCCCAAATATGCTAGAAGTTCGAACAATTTTTTTTATAAAAACATTCTAGCTACATATGAATCCAATATTATCCTAAAATGTTATTAACAATCCCTCATCAAATAATTTTATTTTTTGGTTTATTTATGAAGTGAAATATTATAATATCGATTGCGCTCACATTAAATAGAAAAAAAAATATACATTACCAACTCGAAGCTGAGATTCTAGAAATTACAAATTCAATCTTAACTAATGGCTTAGATATTAGTCACTCAATATTTAAATCAATATTTGCATAATAACTCCAATCATGTAATTGCTCATTTCATTATTATATCAATCAATTTCGACTCAAAATTCTGATTTTTTTTTCTTTTTCATAAAAAAATCGTTAGCTTTGCATTTCGAATGCAATTTTGCTACTCCAGCTTACTTTTCTCTTTTGTTGGCAGATGTACCGGACAGTGCATTGATATTAAGAGAGCATGGAGCAAAGAGCAACATGTTCTCTTGTCTAATGTTCAACGAGCTAGAAGCATTTAACCCAAGAGATCAATTACCATTTGCATACATAAGAGATAATATAAAGCCCAAGATTAAGTTAAACATGTTTGAAGTTGAAGTATTTGAGCAAGTGGTATTGGAGTATAGACACAACCTCAAAAGATCAACCGAAGCTCAAACAACCTCCAAGCCTGAGAGAATAAAAAAGGTTAGCCATGATTTCTTTGTGAATAGCAGTTGTTGTAGCAAATGCGAACAGTATCTACATAAAATGTGGGATGAATCCAATAATTGATTATCCTAATTAGGTACGTAGTAAAACGACTATAATACAAATTATCATATTTTAGTTGCATATTTCTGTGAATAATTTGATTGGGATCCACGTTATGGAAAGGTCAAATGTACCTTTCAAACTTATTGACGTCTTCTCTAGCTAGCTTGATTAAATAAATTTTGTTAATTTAGAATTAAACAAACAACATTTTATGAAGCAGCTAGCATACGATGTAAAATAGAGTTGTTTTATCTTCTTTGGTTATAATTTGCGGTAACAGATTTAGATCTAAATACTCGAGTCAAAAATTTATATGACAAATTGGAGTAAATGTTATAAAAAAGTTGAATGATAAGAATTTATTTCTTATAGTATAAATATAATACCAACTACTAGTGAGATCGCCACAAACGTTAGTCACTAAATATATTGTTAGTTGCGAATTTTTGTTGGTAAGTGTATTGTTTTTGATAAAAAAAGTTCTCATTTTCGTATAAGTTGACCATGCGAAACATCATTGGTCTGCCCTAATATCCAAAGTGCGATTGCAAAGACTTGTATGATTTTAAAATGACGATTTTTTTCAATACTCTCGCGGGTGCATAGAACCCATAGTTATCGACATCCTTCCATCATGCCTCTTGATATAATATAACACCTAAATGATGAAGGCAGAAAAGAAAAATGTACAATAATGGAAAAATAATGTGGAATGATTAATTTGTTACTTGGCGTAGATAGATTGGGGACAGTAATTGAATTATGGGAGCTAAGAACCTACACCATTTGGCACTCGCATGAAATTATTAAATGAAAATATAATTAATTTGGGCAGAATTTAGCCCCTACGCACACAAAACCAGTGCGAGGATTGCGAAAAGTGATTGTTTCTTCAAAATCCGTTCAATGCTTAATTTAAATTGATCTACATCCCTACGTTTTTCATCTCGTCAAGCATCCCCAATCCGGATACTATTTTAAACTTTCATAGTACCAATTTAGGTTTCAGAATTAAGAAATTTAAATAAATCTTTCAAAAAGCTGTTAATGGTTTCAATCTAAATCGATATAAACGAAGGAAATTGTATTGAAAGTCCGAATGTTACATCAAATAACTAACTTGGTTCATAAAAACAATCGGCCATCATCACCCAATGTTTATTATTATAGTAATTCAAGTCTCTTTAATATGTGAAATAATTCAAAACTCTTGAGAATTGTTAGAAATATTCCATAGTTATTGTGACGATATAAAATATTCATGTACGGATTGAACTCCATGTATTCATCTTTAGAGATATGAGGAAAAAAAACCAAGTAACACAAGAAGTTATTTGTATACTCGACAAATACTCTTAGATGAGAAGTGATGAGCTTATAATCAAAGCTAACAATATGAGAATGATAATCATGGTAGCTTTTTGGTCTTAAACATATATTGCATATCCTTTACAAATGAAAAAAATTATTTATTCGCATAATCATGATCATGCAATAAAATGCAGACGTTTAGTATATGGTTTTATCATATCATTTTGAACCTGAATATATTTTACATGATGTTCATATTTTAACCTCAATAGACATACAAAACCATGCATGCGAGTTGTGACCATTTAGTTGAAGTATCAACTCTAGGTGCTTGTACTTCTCTTGAAGGGGCTACATTAAGAACTAAATGGTACAATCGTGGATGAATTAGTCCACATATACAATATGCGTTTTGAAAATATCAAAGATTCATTTACAACTTTATTACTGGAAGGTTTTATAATCAATTTTCTTATGCACCAACAACATAAAATTATTCATTATTTTGAAGAAACTTTAATCTTCAATAGATGTCCATGTGCATTATCTATTATAATTCTCATCATTATCGAACTAAGATGACCTAATCGATCGTGCCAAATTTTATTATTATCTCAATATATTAACTTCAAGTTAATAGTTAATCTGACTCGAAAATATATGTACCATGAAGACATTAAATATTTATTTTCACTCACATTTTCAATAATATTTATTTTTGTGAATGTTTTAAAACTCCATATATGAGAAATTGGGAAATATTATACATTATTCATAATAATCATCCCATTGGTAGATTAACACCGGACCATTTAATAATTTGTGTGTACCCTCAACACATAATATTAGCTCCGGAGCATTCAACAATTTTTATCCACTTGGTATACTAATTCTGGCTCTTTTGGAGCATTTACAAAATATATATTAACTCTTTTAGAGCCTTCAACAATTTGTGTTACTTGATAATATGGTAACATTCATTTCAATTATTTTCAAATCATAATAATATTTGGGAACATATATATTAGCTCTTCTGAAGCTTTCATCTATTTCTGTAGAGTATAATGTTTCACATATTTATCATATGTAAATTTGTTTCATTATCTTTGACGTCAATTAATACTGGTAAAAACTCATTTACTTTGATTTTTCACTTTTAGTGGTTATTATTACTATCAATATGATTTTCCACTTGTAGTAATTAATGTTCATCAATTTTACTTTTTCACTTCGGGTGAAAACTATTCATCAAATATATTCTTTCACTTCGGGTAGAAATTGCTAGCATATCATAATATTATTTCAAAGATCTGCAGGATTTTTAATAGTCGACTATTACAATACACATTTGACAATTGCAACATCATTTGCAAGTCAAAATTAATCAAATAAAAGTAAAAAAAACTATATACATCATCAGCAAATGTTTTGATAGTCAAAATGAGGAATTTGCTAACTCTTGTAGAAGGAAACATCGTTCCTCATTTACATCAATTCTGTACAAATATCCAACGGAATGAGGGAAATAAGTTCGAGTATAAAATACTAACAATAAAAAATTTTAAATTGAAAATAGAGAAGAAAAAACTTCCACATCAATTAAATTCCATGAATCTTTATATGCCCATCACAGTAATATTATAAACGTCATATCAACCAAAAGATATTCTTATTGATATTGATCACAAAGCGAACTCGTGGTGATAACGTGCTAGAAATGATATGAATAAATAAGAATATTGAGTATAAAAACACCTACAAAAAGTAGAAAGAAGAAAGAGGGAGAGAATGTAAGTTTTGTATTATAATTCATCTTATTCTACTCGTATAACTTACAATAACCTATATTTATAGGTAAATGATTTAATTTGTAGGTCACAAGTTATGGAGAAAATTTTGAACATCAATACAAATAAATATGTAACTTATATACTAATAAGTATATAATATATATTTCTAACAAAAAGTTAATAAATGTCTTAATATTCTGAATTTCTCCATCGTCCAAGAATGAAAATTTTAAAATCAGCTTATAATTAGATTTAATAGTATTTATTTCCAAAGAAGGGTTACTTTAGTAATAGAACAGGTTCAGGTTTGACTAAGACATCACAAAAGCCGTATAAATACTCACTCTGCAAATACATTCCTCAACCCCAACTATTCCTCTCTTTCTTTAGTTCCCAGAAAGAAAATGGAATCTCAGCAGATTGTAATGCACAGAGAAGAAGCAGAGATCTTCAATGGAGAAATCTGCAAGAAAAAATCTATTGAACTCCTCGAAGAAATCAATCTCCCAAAGGGCCTGTTGCCGCTCGACGATCTCACCGAAGTCGGTTACAATCGCACCGCCGGCTTCGCGTGGCTCAAGCAGAAGGCAAAGAAGCAGCACAAGTTCAAAGCAATCAACCGAACCGTTTCTTATGATACGGAGATCACGGCGTTCGTGGAAAACAAGCGGATGCGAAAACTGACCGGAGTTAAGAGTAAGGAGTTTTTGATTTGGGTTACGATTTGTGATATATCTGTTGATGATAAAGATACCACTAAAATTACATTCAGTAATCCAACGGGGATTTCCAGGACTTTTCCTGTTTCGGCTTTTGAGCTTGAGGAACTGAAGAAATGAAAATTAATTCTCCTTGGGGTTGTTAACTTAAATTTGCAGTGAGTCTTATTTCCTTTTTCGATATTGTGTACTATGTGGTATATATACAGTTGTATACTGACGCATACCAAGTTTATACCTAATTACATATCAAGCAATAAAATTAAGTGTTTAAATTTTTATTATCCAATTCAAATACTTCAGATATTACGATTCAAACAAATTCAAACAAATTAATAGGTGTATGGTTCTCAAAAATTGCAAGATATCTCGTTTCAACTCTGCAATGTTAAATCGATAATCGATTTATAAAAAAATTATCGAAATTTCGAAGGAATCTCATCCATTGTTGAAACTCTAAACTCAACTTGATTAGCCTAATCCGTCCCTGCTTATATTACTAAGTAATTAGGATGTGTGAAAATTTGTTTATATTGAAGATAAAGTAAACAATAATGTGTACATATGCTTCTAATATGAGAATGTTTCCGAGGGAAGAAAGAATAAAAATTGATTTTTATAAAAGATAAATTTGTGTAATTTCAGTTATCCAAACTTGAATCAATGGTTCGAAGTGTCCCAACTTCTTTCTAAATTTCTTTTTGAAATTTAGAAAATCCTTACCGTTTCAATATAGTTTTCAATTGAGGGTCAAATTTACACAAACTGAAAATATTGTATAGGAATTGGGCTCAAAGTTTCTATTAAAGAAACTAGATATTTATCAACTCAATTGTGGAATAGATTTGATTGCTTCAAAGCTTTCGGTGATAATAATATAGAGAATAAATTCGATGTGCAAAAAGTGGTTATTTGTGGCTTTGAATTGACAGAGAACCTAATAACTAGTAGGGAAATACAACCCAATCCCCTTTTTTGGTAAAATAATTTTCCTTTTACCATATTAAAGGAATATTTTTTCTTTCCCAATTTTTAGGTTTTGTCTTTATTCTTTTACCAGTAACCGTCATTCTCTTCCATCTCCTTCTT
>CATIWQ010540707.1:0-13272 GCA_949673415.1 Euphorbia schlechtendalii | reverse complement strand
TAACCATAAAATTAAGAAAATAACTTTTTTAAAAAATATCTCCGGTGGGGATTATGTTCGCCGGCGGCAAACCGGATTCCGGCGAACAGAAATCCAACTGAACCGCATTACAGGCGGATTCCGGGTCCGCCAGTGCAGCGATACAGGCGGACCCGGAATCCGCATCTTTGCGGCATAGGCGGACCTGGAATCCGCCTTCGTTTCATCACAGGCGGACCCGGTTTCCGCCTGTAATGCAGAACAGGCGGATCCGGTGTCCGCCTTTGTTAGTCCACAGGCGGACCCGTTGTCCGCTCGTGCTGCGGATCAGGCGGACATCGGATCCGCCTATGCTGCTAGAACTTTCCAGCAGCGGTTTCCAGCAGCAGTTTTGGTCGGAATCCGGCCAAAATAGTTAAAAAAAAAGATTAAATATAAGGTTGGGGGTATTATGGTCCGTATTTAAAAAAAATACGGGCGGCGTGAAGTAATACCAGGCGATGTATAGCAATTCAGTTTTACAAGGACAATTACGTATATGTACTCTAACCATGGACTAGCTAGTGAGATCTACCAGTAATCAAAAATATATTAATCACTGAGATAATTGAATAAGTCTCAGTGGATTGTTGTACTTATATTTGATAATTATTCCTGACACCATAATAGATTTTTTAACCCCTAAAAAAAAGTAAGCAGAACTAAGTATATTTTCAAACACTGTTTAGAATATTTTTTCCTCGTGGATTTGAATTCTCTCATTTTGGAAATCAAAAATCAGGGTGCATTTTGATGAATCTGGGTCGTCCATTTTAAAATGAACGGTCTAGATTTTTTTAATTAAAAATAATTGATAAACAATTATTTTTAATTGAAAAAATCTGGACCGTCCATTTTGAAATGAATGATCCAGATTTCAAATGCACTGATTTTGGATTTCCAAAATCAGGAAATTTGAATCCTTTTCCTGATTGATAATAATGTCCAAATTTTTACAACATATATATGGCATCTTTCATAAGGAAAAAAGTCAATGCCATAATTATAAGTCAACAGACACTTACATCAATTTCATGGAACAGATGGAAACTGCACATTAATTTCCAATTAACCGTGAAAACTAAATAATTATAAACAGATTTAATCAATCCAGTAGTTTTCAGTTTTCTTGTATTAATTAAATCCTTTGAATTATTATTATATACTATCTTTGTTTCGTAATTCATCGCATTATATTGGTAGCTGCAAAGAATTTTCAAAATATTTATTGGTGTTTAGGAGTGTCCGTGCGTGGAATCTCACACCAGCACAGCCCTTGATTAGGGTTCTATAAACTAACTAATTAGAACAAAACTAAAGAAAAATGTAGGACTTACCATTAATTATTGTGCCAAGAAACACCCCACTTCCTTTAATTGAAAACCAATTTGAGCTTCTCTTCAAAGTTCAAACAGCCCTTTTCTCTCTTTTTCTTATGAACAACAATATTCAAAAGTCAAACTTAAACAAGATATTAATTTATACATACATACATATATATATAACTCTATAAATCCCTCACAAAACAAAGTACTCTTTAAGGTATTAATCAATGCAAAATATGAATAATAATAATAATAATAATAATAATTACACAATATTCAATACCCAAAATGAACTGTTAAAGTGACCATGTGAAGAGTGCGAAAGCATTGCACTTGCAGAAAGTCAACTCAAAATGTTGTTGGGCTTCTTCTGCAATAGCCCTGGGCTCATTTTTCTCACGGGTTGGGCTGTCTGAACCCACACAAATAATTCGAATCAAAGCTGCTGCACAACTTGTTATCAGTACGAGGATAACCATCACAACTACAGCTTTCAAGGCTGATTCTTTCTGACTCGAAGGAGAAGGAGCTGCTGCTGTAAGACCTCCATTTTCATGATCAACCTCTGAATCGTAAAATTTATCAGCTCGAATCGATGGTCCATAAGCCCTTGCGTTTTCTTGGTGGACATGATGAACAAAACTCCCAGCAGGCTGCTGCATCCAATAAACAAAAAGTCATTGATTACGACTCGAATTAAACAATATATGTACTTACTTACAGGGGAACTTAATGTCATGAAATCGATTAACAGGGACCAAATGGAATACTGATCTTAGAACTTTAATTGGTGTTGATAGGTAATGTCCAATTATACCTTTGTGACCGCTTGGCTGTGGGTGGCAGGAGAATTGAAGTTAAGTGTAGTTTTTTTCAGTTTGAAGTGGAGGAATCTGGCGTCTGCTGCCTGACGGGATATGGCACTAAAAGTAGTTAAAATTAGTAGAAACTGGAGGTTGGTGCCCATTTTTGGCCTAAAGTAGTATATTAGAAGCTATTATTGGACATAAAGAAGTCACATGTGTATGTATATATATAGAGAGAGAGAGAATGAATTACAATACAACCAAATCCAAAGGTGGTTAGTTGTGTTTGACTTTTCAAATCCATTCCAAGTCTCAACTACAACGTTATCATAAGTTTCTACCTGGAAAAAAATCCTAGTTATGTTCCCATGCCTATCCCCCTAATAAAAAAGTATCACGTATCAATTTTTATTATATTTTAATAATTATTAATTTCTCTCTCCTACTTTTTTAATTAAAATATAATAAAAGTTGACATTTGACATTTTTTTATTGGAGGGACAGGCATAGAGGTACCAATTGGGAATAGAGGATTTTTTTCCTCCATGACATCCCAAACATTATATGATCAGCAAATAAATAAGTTAAATTCAGTCGATTATAAATTTACATTTAAAATTAATTAAATTCAGTAGTTCAGCTCAAGAGAACATGTCTATACTTCATGTGATATAAATGGCTCATCCCAATTTTATTATTTCATGATTATTAATTTTTAAAAATAATTTGAAGGTAAAAATGCAATTATATATTGATGTTATATCAATACACTAAAATATCTTCATTTTTATTTTGGTTAGAGATATTAATAACACTTATGGAAAAATATATTATTTAACTAGTTTTATTATTATATTGGTATACAGTATTTTGAAGTCACCCTACTTACTTTTATTTTACTTGTTATTTTTAATCAATCCAACCGAAACTAGTATTAGTTTGCATTAATACAAATGTTATGGTTTAATAACGTTGCTCAACTCTTCTCTTACCTAGAAAGGTTGGAGTATAAAAGATAATTTTAATTAATTAGAAAGCGATCGATGAACGGGAGAGTTTAGGTGGTGAGAAGGGCAATTCCGTCTACTTCATGTATGTGTGGGTAGGTGAGCCAAGGGTAATTCCGTCTAGTTATTGAATATTTGAGAAAAAAATCCAGTATCCCCTGATGGTGTTCCCATTCTTATCCCCCCAATTAAAAACTGTCACGTGTTAATTTTTATTATATTTTAATAATTATTAATTTTTTTCACTTACCTTTTTAATTAAAATATAATAAAAATTCATACATAGTATTTTTTAATTAGGGAGATAATCATATGAATAACATCCAGGAGAGAGAAGATTTCTGACAATTCAATGGAATTCATTTCTTAACTCATTTTTTATGTTTGGAAAGATGAAATCAATTGATTGTTAATAAATGTCTTCACTTTATTTTTTAAATTTTCCGACTGCAATAATCATTTATGATTCTCCAAATAAAAACTAGGCTATTTAAAAAATAACTAGTATAATTTAAAACTGAAATATATGTATTTATTTTCATCATAATGAAATATACAAATTTAATATCTCCCAAATTCAATAAATTATAATCATATAACTATATTTCAATTCCCAAAGATTATAATCATATAACTATATAACTAAATGTAAACGTTTGGTTAGAATTAATGTTTAATGCCGGAAAAGAAAAAATAAGTTATTCGTGAATTTGTCATATGGATAGTTAATTTGTTGTTTTTATACTTAACCCAAAATAAACAATTTTGTTTTTTTACACATGAAAATTGTCCTCATATCGTGGATTTACTGAAACATTGCGTGATTATAGTTTTTTCAGTGATAATAATTTTCTGATCGCACTTATCCTCATAACAATTAAAATAAAAATGCTACAAAAATGCTACCAATCAATGGAGGAAAATCCTAGTATACAATAACACCACATGTTATTGTTAATATTCTATTATTGTTACTGTTCTTTGAGAACAAAAACAAATTTCAATGACATTGAAGTTTCCTAGAAACTGTAATCAAATTGTCTTTCATCCAACTTAATTGTTTAATCTGGATTTTTAATTTTCCGAATTATTCTCAAAATCTCAACGTCTTTAACTATTCTTTTGAAAATTTCAATTGTTGTCTGCCTGATCATCAAGAAGTTAAAAACTAACCTGTCTTTCATCAACAAATGCTAAAAAGAAGAGATTTTTAGAGGTTTTGATCAATTATTTGATTTGGGTTTTGCCCATTTGGAGCTTTTTCTGCATATGGTGGATCCTTTCTGAGAGGTAAGTGCATTAATGTCCAATGCCTTGCTCCTTTCCCTTGGTTTTCATAGTTAGTTTGCTTAGTTAAGGATTACATATTGTAATTAGGATGCTTGATTTAGGAATACTGATTCAATGTTGAATTGAAATTGGAAGATTGGAATGTATTCATTTACTTATTTCTTTTAATTCTTTCAGGAATTGTTGAATGTTGAATCTAGATTGGGGTTTCTGAGTGAAAATATTGGGCTTTTATTCTGGTTTGAATCTAGATTTTAAGGATTTGATTTGTTTCAGTTATGATTTGTTAGCACATTTAGATTCTAGTTTATTGCATTGAACTAAATGGATTCATCTGAAGATGAGGTAATGTTAGTTGAGGGAACAGAGGATTCAGCTAAAGAAATCCCAGGAGAAGCTCCAATTATTTGCAACCCTTTGTATCGAACCCGTTTTCCGGGTATCGTAAGGCAAAAAGCTTACATCTTTGATGGTTTTGGAAAATATTTCAACAAAGAATGGGACCTTACAGAAGGCAAAGACTGCGAATTCTGTTGGTATCATGTCGAATTTCCGAGACTTAATCGAAAACTTTCACAGTATGCCCAATGTCTCATCGATGTTCTTTCGCCTCCTTTAAAACTACAAGACATTCTGTCGTTGGTTAGTAACGGGCCGTTTTGTGGCCATGTTGATGGGGCGCTTGTGTTTAGAGTTAATTCTCCCGGCCCGCCTTGTAGCGATTACACATTTAGATTAGCTGCTAGAATTACCGAGAATTCTGTTATTACCGTGTCGTTAGGTCGTGTCCCGAGGTTAGGGTTTTCCCCGATGGGCGAATCGCTACTTTCGGAGGTTCCTAGTTTGGAGTCGCCTTATAATAAATGCAAGCGAAAGGAAGACCGCGGAATTGTTATTAAAGAACACGTTCTCGAGTTCTTGTTGACAATGAACCACTCCGAGGAAGCTGATAACCCTGTTCCGAAATGTGTTTCGAATCTTGTCGTTCATATTATCGACACGCACGTAGATCACCTTCAAGATGTTGTGACTAAGCTCGAGATCGATTTCGATGCTGTCGAAATTGAGCTTGACAAAGGTAATTTTTTCCCTTTTTTTATGCTAATGGAATAGTTATTAACTATTCGACTATGAAGACCATGTTCGTTAATCGAGAGTTGCTTAGATGAATTTGAAATCGTGAATATCATTATCAAATTGAAATTAATTCGGTGTATCTACCAAATTTCATCGGATAAAATCAGAATGTTTAACAAGAACTTCGAATGCAAAAATGCTGAGATTTTTCTTAACCAGAATTGTATGACCAATTTTGGGTATATGTATTTGTCCAAGAAACATACCCGAAAGACATGAATTTTCGGAATAACATAGGATCCGAATATATGAGATTTTTCGGAAAAATGCAGATTTTTGATCCAAAAATATGTTTTTCAGGGTAATCATAGAAAAAAATTTCTGTTCAAATTATCCCGGCCAGAGCGTTGCCCCCGGACCCCGATGGGAGGGCATTAGGGGCAACTCCAAAATAAATTTTCAGCCTTTTAGTTTGGATTTTTTATATATCTCTGAGCAACACTTTTGTCACAATGTGTTGCAGGCGGTTTTGCTTTGAAGAAGCAAATGCTAGACGAAAGAAGATTCTCGAAAATGAATCTAAATCTGCAGCGAATACTGCAGGTATTTATTTCTCTGCTTGGATTGATCTGTTTCTTATAGTCATTAACTTTCCTTGCCTCTAACAAATACGAAACGAAATTCTACGTATTTAACTGTTAGGTAATTGCTCATGGGGAGCAAGTATTTCCGCGAGTGAAGGAAAAATGTTTCTCGAAAAAATGGTTTTCGAGCGAAGACATGAACTCGTTGGAAGAGTTAATAGGAAGGCTTAGAAGGCTTAAAGAGAACGTGGGGTTTATCTCAAACCGAGTCATCGCGATTCAGACCGGTCTAGACAGCTGGCAGGCCGAGCAAATAAACAGGAAATTGTACTATCTTTCTTTCATTTCTATAATATTGCTGCCGCTGTCCATCATAACAGGAGGTAACTAATTTTTAGCCACACGATCGTCAGTTATTCATCAGGAGACGCATCGATCTAATACTGATCGTTGTTTTGTTGATGCTCTTTATCAGTGTTTGGCATGAATGTGGGAGGAGTTCCGTGGACCGGTCAAAGGGATCCTACTTTGAAGAACGGTTTCCGTAACGTCATCTATCTTTGCCTATTTATGGTAGTTTTCGTGCTGTTATGCTTTCTGTTCCCGGCAGTTTATGGTAATATTGCTGGTTGGCGAAGAAGGGGGGCTATACGAAGAAGCCGGTCGATTAATAGGAAGTCGTTTCTCAAAAGAACACGAGAAGAACGTGGAGGTTACCTTCGCATTTGATTCGTTTTAATATAGACTTTCGAATCATCGAATTTTCCAAGCTTACATGTATTTGTTCTTGATCTGGATAACTGGTCGAACATTTCGGTAAGGCTGTTCCACGGTTTGTTCTTAACATTTCCACTCTGGATTGTATTTTTGTAACATTTGATTGTAGCTGTACATATTCTAACATCATTTTTGAATGTATTCATGTTACAATTTTTTTTTGTATATCTTACAAGGATTGCTTCGAATTTTATGGCATGGGTTGCTTTCGAGAAGCGATATCTTTCTTGATTTGTATTTTGCTTACATCTGAATGACTGATCAAAAGACTTGCCTCGTCCCGCTCATCCAACAAATAATGAAATATTTCACTATTTCAGCTTCTAATATCATGATCAATGAACATGTAGAAAGTTTCATTTTCAAAATTTAATACAACGGGATATAATTCTATTGTGCAATTGGTTATCTAGCTTTAAAAAATTAAGTAATACACTAAATTAATTTCCTAAGGCCAAATCTCATGATTTCCCGGAGAATAAATATGAGGAATAGTCGAGTTCAACCCATTCTCCATATGATATATTCCAAAATGGGGTTCTCCATAACGTGGAATGATTATTATATAAATATATATTTTTAATTTTGTTTTATTTTAATTTATTTGATACTTTTTTTATTATCGAGAATGGATTTGATGTAAAAAAATTAATATAATAATGATAAAGTAATATTATCTTATGGGAATCTAAATAGGGAATGGAAAATGAAGAAAATTGTTGAAGTAAAAATACTATGAATCTTGTAAAATGAAATCTGGGAAAATGAAAATGAGAAAAATAGTTAGACTTGCTCTAACAACTGCATAATAAATTTATGGAGGCACCGAAAATTCAATTCGCCTTTTCTGTCTCGGCTTATCTAGTGTAATTGATCTTTTCTTAGCATCACCTCCAAAATTCATGTATATGATATGAGTTCTAATGTAGTAGTTAAATCAAGGAAGAAGAAATATAACTATTGTACAAATTGGTAAGTTTTGAGCAACCAATTTAAGAGTTATTCAGTTAGAAAAATTAGTTAACCAATCCAACAGGGAGTTCAAAATTTCCCTGGAATTAATCTAGAAACAATAAAATTTTATTTTGCAACTTCCAGTATTAGAAATTAATAATAAGAAAGAACTATTGTTATATTATAATTCTGCAAAGTAAAGATCGACTAAAAATATTTCCATCTTTATTTATTTTTAAATTTAAAAAATATGTCAACTATGATAACTTTGTGTTTTATATAGTTAATTTTACCTCATAGGCGGAGGGAGGGGTGGGGACCGTGGGGTAGGTGCCCCACTGATGGCCGGAACCCCTCCACCAATAGAGCTTCATGGCAGAGGTTAATAAGGAAATGCCCTATCAAGCTGTGCAACTTAACTGCTGAGGAAGATGGTTGTTGGCATTCTTATTCTCTTCTTTATTTTGATCAGGCTGTTCATCGAATATCAATGATTTATATAAGTTGAAGAAATTAAATCCTTTTTAGTGGTCCACTTAAAAAAATAAGTGAGCTCCCTATTTATTAAATACTCGTTAACTTTCTTAAAACTTTTGATTTTTCTCAATTTTTTTTATATTTATTCATTTCTTTAAAATCTGATTTTAATAAATTACGCAAATATAGTGCTAATCAGTTTGGAATACCAATCAAAATTATAGATTCAACTGAGTTTGTAATTATTTTATTAATAAAAATTGAATAGATTTTAACATGATTATGTATAAAATATCAAACAAACTTAAATTGTAACTCTCTCTCTAACCTTATATTTTACTATATTGAATTCTTAAAATATATATTTTTAAAATTAACTTATTTTTTATTTTTAAAAAATTTAATAGAATATATTTTGAAATTATTTAATTGACAAAATGCTAAATATCATAATCACCTGTTAATTTGCGAAAAATTTACTACTATTATTATTGTTGTTAGAACAATCTTCATCTGTATCTGTTTTTTGAAAACGTACCCCCCAAGATTTCAAATTATGGCTTCGCCACTATTTTACTTTACATCTTATCACCATTGAATCAATCATTACATCATTGAATTAATGATGATTACAAATAAAGTAATGAAACTTTTATATTTAACATTGTCACCATAGAATTTATCTTAAAAAAAAATAATAAATTGAAAAATGAACTTAACTATTATAATTATAAAATAAATAAAATTGAAAAATATATAAAGTAAATGGATTACAGACTACAGTGTCCAAGTAACGAAATTATTACAGGTTAAAATAGAAAAGCTAAGTTCAAAAAGTACAGTCTAATATTTAAAAGTGACCAACCTTACAAAGCCACGTCGGACATTGCTCGGTAATTCACAACATAACATAAACCGACCGGGTTGGGTAAGCTAGCTCTGCCCATTCTTAGCTATCGTCTAGAAGCTTCGAACTGCAACTAGAATAGCCTCTTTTCCGCCTCATAAAACCGTCCTCCAAAACCCTAAACCCTTGTTCATCAATCTAATAAATACCAACTCCTCCTTCTTCCCCCTGTTCCCCCGTCTCCTGTAACCCTTCTTCAACCCTGAAATTCTCCTTCTTTCACTAATTCTGCGATCCATCCATGGCTACCACTGCTCTTCTCCGTAACCTGCGACGTCGCGACATCGCCTCTGCCCCCATCTCCGCTTATAGATGTGTATGTTTCGAAATACTTTGATGAGGCTTTGCTTTCATCGGTCTTTCTTAGTTGTTATGTTTCTGTTTTGTGTGCTTTGTTTTTCCTTTGAACGGTCTGATTTGGTTTATGTTTAATGGATTATGTTTTTGTTATTGTTGATTTGAAAGATTATTTTATGGCTGCGCATAGTTTTTCAGATTGTTTTGGACCTGTTTGATTTGGATCTCGATGTGTAAAGTAGAAATTAGAAATATGTCTGTTGTTTCCTTTTGCTTGACCAGTCTTTGTTCAATTAATAATATGGTGGGAATTGTCATTGTTCAAGTAGATTTAAGTGTTTGATTTTTTGAAAATTGTGCAATATAGTAAAAAACCAACATATTTCATCATTTTGAATTTGTCTTCTGTTGATGGGCATTTCAGTTAAAAGCCCAACAGTCAGATTGCTTTATATGCAATTTTTACTTTCCAATTTTGCTGTCTTGCAAAGTTTGGTGAACAAAGATTGTTCGGGTGACAAATTTATCATTGTTGTTATTACTCTGTTCCATGTGTCTATTTGTGTGTGAATTTAATGAGTGATTCAACTATCTTGCAGTTAAATGGCAACGTGAAACCATCATGGACATCATCCAACTTGGTTTCTAATGCAAGCTGGTTAAGGGCTTTCAGGTAATGCCTAGCTTTGATTTGTCTATGAAGATAGAATGTTTTGTCCTGAAATTTAATTATCTCCTTATCTTTGTAGTTCAAAACCTGTTGGCAATGATGTGATTGGCATTGATTTGGGCACTACAAATTCATGTGTCGCTGTCATGGAGGGAAAGGTAATTGAAATCATCAGTTTTCAGTTTGAATGAATGGTTTTTATTTGTTGCTCTTCATATTCAGCTCATTGTTTCAATTACTTAACAGAATCCAAAAGTTATTGAAAATTCTGAAGGATCCAGGACCACTCCTTCAGTAGTTGCCTTCAACCAGAAGGGGGAGCTACTTGTTGGTACCCCAGCAAAGCGACAGGCTGTAACCAATCCTGCTAATACAATTTTTGGAACTAAAAGATTAATTGGTAGGAAGTTTGATGATCCTCAAACACAAAAGGAGATGAAAATGGTTCCTTACAAGATAGTCAGGGCTCCAAATGGAGATGCGTGGGTTGAGGCTAATGGGCAGCAGTATTCGCCTAGTCAAATTGGTGCCTTTGTCTTGACCAAGATGAAAGAAACTGCCGAAGCTTACCTTGGAAAGTCAGTTTCTAAAGCTGTGGTTACTGTTCCCGCATATTTCAATGATGCTCAAAGACAGGCAACAAAGGATGCTGGGAGAATTGCAGGCCTTGATGTGCAGAGGATCATCAATGAACCCACTGCTGCTGCACTCTCCTATGGTATGAACAACAAGGAGGGATTAATCGCAGTTTTCGATCTTGGTGGTGGAACTTTTGATGTCTCAATTTTGGAGATCTCTAATGGTGTTTTCGAGGTACGTCTCTGTTTTTTCATGGGTTTAAGGTAATGAATTTTCACATTAATCTTATAAATTCCTCGTGTAAAGGTGAAAGCAACCAATGGTGACACATTCCTGGGAGGAGAGGACTTTGATAATACTTTGCTGGAGTTCTTAGTTAGTGAATTCAAGAGAACCGAGGCCATTGATCTCACGAAAGACAGGCTGGCATTGCAAAGGCTTCGCGAAGCAGCAGAGAAGGCCAAGATTGAGCTGTCATCAACAACCCAGACTGAAATCAACTTGCCGTTTATCACAGCTGACTCGTCAGGCGCAAAGCATCTGAACATCACCCTGACAAGATCCAAATTTGAAACTTTGGTGAGCAGCTTGATTGAGAGGACCAGAGAACCATGCAAGAACTGCGTGAAGGATGCTGGTATCTCCACCAAAGATGTTGACGAGGTTCTTCTTGTTGGAGGGATGACTCGTGTACCCAAGGTTCAAGAGATTGTTCAAGAGATATTTGGGAAGAGCCCGAGTAAAGGTGTAAATCCTGACGAAGCCGTTGCCTTAGGAGCTGCCATTCAGGGTGGCATTCTTCGCGGAGATGTCAAAGAGCTCCTCCTCCTCGATGTCACCCCTCTATCACTTGGTATCGAGACCCTTGGTGGTATTTTCACAAGATTAATCAACAGAAATACAACAATCCCCACCAAGAAGAGTCAGGTGAACCTTGGTTCTAATTCTATGATTTATAATTCATGCATGGCTCGTTTGGTTGACGGAATATGGAATAGATTAGAAAATTAATGCAAAAATGTTAAATTTAATACATGACTTTGACGTCGGGGAATAGCTCTTCTTTGTTACCACAGTAATCACGTAATAACTATTCCTCCTTGCAATTTTCCTATCCCCTTTGACGTCGGAGTCATATATCATATATGATGTTTTTGCATTCATTTCCTATTCTTTCTCGCCAACCAAACAAACCCGTAGACTTGTCTTTGACAACATTGAGCCCTTGGATTTCCTATGATTGCGGGTACTGTATTGGCCTGTGTTGCATCTTCTAGGGTGTGATTTTTTCGTTTCTATGAATTGGTTTTCTCTGTTGTGACGGTTAGTTCTTTGATTTTTCAGATTTTCTCCACAGCAGCTGATAACCAAACTCAGGTTGGCATCAAGGTGCTTCAGGGGGAGCGTGAAATGGCTTCTGACAACAAGATGCTAGGTGAATTTGAGCTTGTAGGAATACCACCCGCACCGAGAGGTCTCCCTCAGATTGAGGTGACATTCGACATCGACGCCAACGGCATCGTCACAGTGTCAGCCAAGGACAAGTCCACCGGTAAAGAACAGCAGATTACCATCAGATCATCCGGTGGTCTATCGGAAGATGAAATCGAGAAGATGGTTAGGGAGGCTGAGCAATTCGCCCAGAAAGACCAGGAGAGAAAAGCACTGATCGATATCAAGAACAGCGCTGACACCACCATCTACAGCATCGAAAAGAGTTTGAACGAGTACAAGGATAAAATACCTTCCGAAGTTGCTAAGGAGATTGAAGATGCTGTCTCGGATTTGAGGGCAGCCATGGCTGGAGAAAACGTGGAGGACATCAAGGCCAAACTCGATGCTGCAAACAAAGCTGTGTCGAAGATCGGGGAGCACATGAACAAGGGCAGCGGTGGTGGCGGTGCTGCTGGTGGCCCTCAAGGAGGTGACCAGCCTCCGGAGGCTGAATTCGAGGAAGTGAAGAAGTGAACCACTTACTAAGATTGATCTCTACTGCCTTTTGGATTGATGCGATATTTAGAAAGATTTTGTATTTAAAGGGTTGAGGTTTAATTTTAATGTATTAGGAATCAATTCTATTTTTTTACTTTCTGAAGTTTATATGGTGGGTAAGGGTGAGTCCCAAAATTTAGTATAAATAACCAACAAACATTTGTCTTCAATTTTTCAGTTCAATATTTGCTAGTTTATTTATCATTGGGTAGCACGAAAAAGGGTTGCCTGGTTGTGTTTGTGCGGAGAAAGAGCCTAATCGTGCCAAACTTGAGAGGCTCAAATGGAGGGTTTTGTTTCTCTTTCTTGTCTAATCTGGTATTGCTTTCGAACACCTGGTTGAAATTCAGTACATGGATGTTTCGGCTAAGTTCAGTGGAAAGAATATGGGTGTATGTACCTTTGATCAAGTTTTACATTGGCTTTAATTTTGCATGTGTGATATTTACGATTTCATTTGTTTTCTACGTTCTAATTTCTATAAAACTGAAAGCATGAAATGCAGTAAATAA
>CATIWQ010540657.1:0-12170 GCA_949673415.1 Euphorbia schlechtendalii | reverse complement strand
TCAACAAAGATGTTACGATTCACTAAATTAATCTAACAGACTCGGTTCAAAACACTCAGATGTTCAATTATTCACCGCAGAGCAACACATGAAATGACTTTTCTAAACCTAGCGCAAATGAATTAAGACAATTATATAAACCTGGACAACATCAATACTATGCTTAGTACGGGTCTCGATTAATGGGAGTCGTCAATTCCCGCAATTCCTGCGTCTGCTTTGAATTCGGTCTCGACCCGTACAGAACCTCTGTTAGAATGATATTCTTTGCGAATATCGAATAAACGAATGTTGAAGAATGAAAACTTTTATTGATAAGTGATTTGCAAGTACACTTATACAACAATAACTCAAGAATATAGAGAAATCTAGTGATTGAAACAAGGATTCGAATCACTTAAACATTTTCTCGCTAACACTTATGAACATAGTGAATTCTCTATCTATACACACACTATATCTAACCCTGGTCTTCTTGCCACATCCACTGCATGAAATTTGTGAAGTTTGGATCCCTCATTATAGAGTTCGAAGGGTTGCATCTATCCAAACGAAGAGTCGTGTCCATTGGTGAATGATTGCATCACTTCATTGTGATTGGTTGAGAAGCTTCAATCTAATCCACAATGGATAGGCACATTTTCATGATTGGTTAACTTCTGATAAGTGTTTATTTGTTGGTAGTTGATGGCGGTTGATCATACTTATTTGGCGGTTGGTAGTTAGGAAGATAAGACTAGAAAACCGTCCAAATCGTGATCGGGATGTACAAGTCGCAACCGTGGATCTTTTATTGGTAGATTTCTGTTATGAAGAAGAATAGGTCACGACCGTGAAAGGTTGTCGCGACTGTGAATTACATTTTTCTTCACAATTCTCCTTGCAACTTTACTAATCTTTGAAAGCTTTGATCTTAAGCCAAATCTTTAAGTTCCACGCATCTTTTTGTACCTTTTTCACTCTTTTTTGATAGAATTCCACTTTAGATTATTTTACTCCCAAGATTTACCTAGTATATGCATTTGCATCAAAAACAACTACATACCATGTGAAATCTTTTATATGAAGTATAAAAATGACTTAAATTATAGAGTTTAGTGTATAAAATTATTATGATAATAAGTATAATTATACACTTATTATACCCACTCAATTTGAATTCTGAAGTTTTCCCATACCATAAGCCGAAATCAAATGTCTAGCAATGTATCTCAATACTTGTTTCGTAGCTCCGAGATGATGTTTCAATGGGCAGTGTAAAAATCTCAAAATTACTCCAACTGAGAAAGGTATATCAGGTCGCTTGTTTGTTAAGTAAATTAATTCTCCAACTAAACTTTGAAAATACTTCTCATTTGCTAGCTCAGTACCATCATTAACCTGCAACTTCTCATGCAAGTTCATAGGTGTAGCTGCAATTTTACAACTAATCATGTTAAATCATTTTAACAGATCAGTAGCATATTTTCTTTGTGATACTAATATGCCATCTTCAACCTGCTTCACTTCTAACCCAAGAAAATATTGCAGCAAACCCAAATCAGTCATTTCAATCTTACTTTTCATGCTAGCTTTGAATTAGTCAATGAGAAAAAAGAAGAACCCATGTGAATCATGTCATCAACATATAGACAAACAATGAGAAAATCATTTTTACCATGTTTCTTCATATAAATATTGGGTTCATTCTTACTTCTTTCAAAGCCATTTCCAGTGAAGTAAGAGTCTATCTTACTGTACCACACTCTTGGAGCCTGTTTCAGGCCATAAAGAGCTTTTTGCAACTTGTAAACTTTATCTTCTTTTCCTTAGAGTATGAATCCTTCGGGTTGAGTAACGTACACCTCTTATTGAAGTTCTTCATTTAAGAATGCTGATTTAACATCAAATTGATACACTTGCCATTTCGATTGAGCTGCAATAGATAGAAAGGTTCTCACTGTTTCAAATCGTGCAATGGGAGAAAATATCTCGTTATAATCCACACCTTGCTACTATGAATATCCTTTCACTACAACTCATGCTTTGTGCTTTTGTATACTGCTATCTACTTGAAACTTTGTTCTAAAGACCCATTTTACGCCAATTTCTTTCTTTCTCTCAAGAAGATCTACTAGCTCCCAAGTCTCGTTCTTTTAGATTGCTGCAATTTCTTCATTCATCACCTTCCACCATTCTTCCTTTTGAACTGCTTATTCGAGGGAACATGGATCAGCAACAAACAAAGCTTGTGTATCTGCATAAATGTCAGCCAAAGGATGAAAATTTCTTGGTGAAATTTCATCTTCGGATGAGCTTTGACTGCTATTATTTGATGAATTTGAAGGAGTGGGTTGCTGTACTTCAAATTGTGGAGTCAGATCTTCAAATTGAACACCGTTTAAGTGAACACCACCTGTATCATTTAATTGAGCTCCATCTGCATTCTTGTGCCAACACCTGCTTACTACCTCGTAAAAAACAACATTCCTGCTGATGATAACTTTTTCTTTGATTGGGTTATACAATTTGTATGCCTTTGATTGCAAAGAGTAACTAACAAATATACATTTTGTTGATTTCTCATCAAGTATGATGCCATTATGTGAGTCAATGAAAGAATATGCAATACAACCAAAAACATTTAAATGGCTCACCCATGGTTTCTTTCTGTGCAAAGCTTCATATGGTGTCTTGTTCCAAACAGCCTTTGTTAGAGATAAATTCAACAAGTAAATAGAGGTTGCTACAGCCTCTACCCAGAAATGATCAGGAAGCTCTTTTACTTTCAACAAGCTTCTTGCCATCTCCACAACGGTACAATTTTTCCGCTCAGCTATCCCATTTTGCTTCGGTGTGTAAGGAGCTGTCAATTCTCTACGTAACCCTTCCTCTTCACATAACTAATTAAATTTAATTGACATAAATTCTCTTCCTCTATCAGTTCGCAATGTCTTGATACTGGATCCAGTATGCTTTTCAACCAATGCCTTGAAATTTTAGAAGAATTTAAATGTTTTTGACTTGTTTTGTAGGAAGTACACCCAGCTCATTCGGCTATAGTCATCTGTAAATAATAAAAAATATCTACAACCACCAAGTGATGGAGTTTTCATAGGACCAACCAAGTCAGCATCTACCAATTCAAGACATTTAACAACTTTTTTCGACCTCCCTACGAGAAATGACCTTTTACATTGTTTCCTATATATGCATCCTTCACAAACACCTACGGAATCAATCTTAGGCAATCTAAAAACCATTTCCTTTTGACTCAACAATTTCAAGCCATTTACGTTTAAGTGCCCATAACGTAAATGCCATAGTTTTGACTCACTAGCTTCTTTGACAACAAGTGCATGATTTTCAACATCAGAAATCTCAAGTGGAAACAATTTATTTGGTGTCATGTGAACATTAGTTATGACTTGGTCTGATTTCTTATCTCTAATCACACAAGAGGCATCATAAAAAAAACTAAATACCCACTAGCAATACGTTGTCCAACACTTAGCAAATTCTGAAATAAAGTAGGAAAGAAATAAACATTGTAAAGGAGCTTTATGTTACCATTACCACTGTTAACTGCTACAGTTCCTTTCCCTTCTACTTGCATTTTCTTGTCATCTCCGAGCCACACCTTTAATTTGTAAGACTCATCAAGCTCCTTAAATAATGATTTTATTCCCGTCATGTGATTTGAACAGCCGCTAAATTGGTCGCAATGGTAACATTGGACTCCGCTTTTAAAGCCTCCAGGTTACCTTCCGTTCTGCTGCATATCACCTCATCCTCTACCGTGACCTCTACCATGAAATCCACCTTTTACACATCCTCTGCTACCCATAGCTAGGTAGTTTGATGTCTCACCATTTACATGAAAGGCCTTCTCTTCACTCTTCTCCTCTCGTCTGTTCAGCCTCACTTCATGGGATTGGAAAGATCCCATAAGCTCATCAAATGAGTAAGTAGCCAAGTCCTTTGACTCTTCAATAGCAGCTACAACGTGATCAAACTTTAGAGGTAAGCTCCTCAATATCTTCGCAACAATAGTTTGATAAATAATCTTTTCTCCATATGTTCTCATTTGATTAAAAATTCTAGCAATACGGGTGAAAAAATCTTGCACCGATTCTCCTACATTCATGTGCAATGTTTCGAAATCTCGATGAAGAGATTGAAGTTTCACTTGAATCACTTTCGACGAGCCTTGGAACGATGTCTGCAAAGTCATCCAAGCTTCTTGAGCTATAGTTGCTGCTGCAATTTTCTAAAAAAATCAACTCATGAACAGCCTACTAGATGAAGAACAATGCCTTTACATCTCTCTTCTTATTTTCTAGTAACTTGACCTCTTCATCGGGTACATCATATCCATTTTCACCCAAGTCCCACTTATCTTGAGACTTAAATAGAGTCTTCATCTTGATACTCCAAAATTCATAACTGCCACCTTGGAAGATTGGAATTGATGGTTGAGTAATGTTCACAGCATTGCTCATCGCTATGAATTACACGCCCAGTTACAGATCGAACTTGCGCTTTTGATACCACAATGTTGGCTGGAATAGAAAATATAAGAAACAAATATATTGTAGCAGAGAGTACGAATGTATTAAACTGAAAAATTACATTATAAATTGACTTGCAAAGCTACCTTTAAATAGGCTTAATATAATAACAAACTAACTTATTAAAAGGAGAAAATAATGGCACCAAAAAATAAATCAGAATTAGATTACATATTTTAAGGAACTAATTAACTAAGGACTAATGGTTAACTAAAAGACCAAGTCAAAATTAACTTCTGCAAAACTTTGAATTAATCATTCAACACTTGGATAGGGATGTATATATATTACAACCTGAAGATTTTACATCCTAGGATGGCTCGATGGTATGCAAGTTGCAAAGGTCCATTTATGGACTTAAGCAATTATCAAGGAGTTGGAATATTAGGTTTAACAAGATAATCAGAGAAATTGGTTTTGTGTCAAATGTTAATGAGCCCTGTGTATATAAGAAGGCTAGTGGGAGTGCGATCATTTTCTTGGTTTTATATGTCGATGAGATATAATTGATAGGAAATGATGTTCCTTTTCTTTAAATTGTAAAGTCATTCTTATCAAAGAAATTCTCATGAAAAACCTTGGAGAAGTAGCTTTTATACAAGGTATAAAGATCTACTTTGATAGATCCAGAAGGTTGCTAGGTCTTTCTTAAAGTACATACATAAATAAGGTTTTGGCTAGATTTAACCTTGAGTGGTGAAGAAAGGGTTATCTCTCAATGTCTCACGGGATTAACCTTTCTAAATCTGAGTGTCCAAGAATACAAGAGGAGAGACTATGCATGAATGGAATACCCTATGCTTCAATGATAGAATCCATCATGTATGCTATGGTATGCACTCGGCCTGATGTCTCACATCTGTTGAGCATCATAAGTAGATTTCAATCTGATACAAGTGAGAAGCAATGGATGACCGTTAAAATTATCCTTAAGTACTTACGTATGACTAAGGATATGTTTTTGGTATATGGAGAAGGTGATCTCTATGTGAAGGGGATACACTGACGTGAGTTTCCATTCTGACGGGGATAATTACAAGTCCTACTCAGGATATGTGTTTATGTCAAATAGAGGGGCAGTTGTTTGGAAAAGTTTAAAACAGGATACGAATGTCGATTCAACCATTGAATCTGAATATATTGCTACTTCTAAAGTAGCTAAGCAAGCTTTCTGATTAAAGGGATTTATTGGTGATCCCGATATGGTGTCCAACATTATAAATCCAATAGCAGTCTATTGTGATAATAATGGGGCTATTGCTCAGGCAAAGGAAACATGATCTCTTCAAAGAAACGGACATGTGCTCAGAAAATACCATATCATTCAGGAGATAGTAGCTAGAAAGGATATAAGCTTAAAATACATCCCTACGGATCAAAATCTAATGGATGGGCTAACAAAGCCAATGACTTAGATTAGACATGACCAACATTTTAACGAGTATGATATGAAGCACATGGGCAATTAGCTCTAGTGAAAGTGGGAGATTGTTAGACTTGATGTATACTCTAGATGCAATTAGGGTGATATATCTTTATTAGTTATAATGTAGAAATAGTTTTCAGATTATTATTATCAACAATAAAGGCATCTTTGTTATTTATAAATGTTTATTCAAATTATGTATCTTGCTAATATCATATATATGTTTTATTATATATATGCACATTGATAAGACAAAGTTCATGACTAATTCATAGCATGAAAGTGTGAGGAAATAGTGGGAGCTATGTAATGTGAGAACTGTACACATGTGTTACTATGAAATCAATGAAGCGAACAAACTAGCATGTGTAGGCTTACTCCTTGGATTAGATCCAAGCAGCTGATCTCATGAGCAGAAGCTGGTACCTTGAGTTAACACATGAATGTATTCGGGTAATACATTGGAGACTGTTATAAGATAGACACTCGGAAATAATTATATTCATGTGTTGGTGTCATGTCTTATTGCAGTAGTAGTAGTAGTAGTAGTACAAGTATCCTCAAACCTGAGATACTAGTTACCTTGTGTAAGAGTTGCTATACTTTGGGTTATACTTATTCATACCCTATGATATGGGTGATTACAGGTATAGTGATAATCACTCGTTGGTAAGCCGAGTAGTCAAGATGGGATTCATCGCTCCTGATATAGTGATATAATGTGAGTTATACCTTAAGGCCTCTTATTGAAGTGACACACTCATAAACCTTTGATCAGAGTATAAGATTAATAGAACATGTTTCTAGTCAGTCTTAATACTTTATGGTGATTGGTGTTCTTCGTGAACAAGTCTTATTCCAGGATAGCAACGGCTATTACATGAGCTAACACTTAATCCAAGCTCAATAAATTAGATGGTACTTAACCTGATGGAAGGAGTGTATTGTATTGGTTACTATTGCAGAACTAGATTAAGTCACAAGCACGTGGCATTCCAAGTATCGGGGGATTATACACCTTTGCTAGAAAGCCCATTTGATCATCTAGAATTAGCAGGTTCCATATTGGTCTGGAACACTAAGCCTAAAGGTTCCCATATGGGAAGCTAAGTTTAGGTTATCCTCTAGCAGCTCTATACTTCAGGATCCTATGAGGTCACACACTTGGGGTCTTTATTGTAATAAGTAAAGAACTTATAGACTGGGACTATATAGAGAATAATAAGGAAAAAATGTCAAACTCAATTGGATGAATTTTGGTTAGACCAAAATGTCAAAAAGAAAGGGGAAAAACCAAACCAGAGTGCCGCAAGTGGATCTTAAGAGAAATCTTGCAAGAGTCCACAAGGAAAGCCTGCACAGGCACTAGAAGTGCTCACGGGTTAGAAAGCACTACTTGGAAACACTTGCGGGAAAGCTCGCAAGCAGGCCTCACAAGAGCTTGCGGAGGCCCACGAGGCTTGCTGCAAGTGAGCTTGCGAGAAATCTCACAAGCCCGTGCTGCTGCGGGCTTATGAGATTTCTTGCAAAGCCTGCAGCACGCAAGGAAAGCCCATGCGTGGGGCTTACCTGGCATGGCAAGCTGCTCTGCGAGATTCTCACGAAGCAGCCTACGTGGGCTTGCAAGCCCGCACAGGATTTGTGGTTTGGGGGAGAATTAATACTCCTCCCTTTGGCTATAAATAGCCTTCTCCTTCCCCCTTTCTATTTACTTCAACTCATCCTTCCTTTTGAGTATTGACATGTTTTCTTCTCGAGCTTTTTGTAAGATCTTCTATGAGTTTCTCCTTCATCGCAAGAATTCTTATGAAGGCTCATTCATATTTTGAAGAGAGCCTTCTAAGTTATATTTTCGGGTTGGTCTTCAAGTGGTCTAGCAGCTACTATCTACCAACGAGTTCTTCCTCAAGCGGGAGGTTTTGGTTGGTTAAGATCTATGTGGATTAATCATAGAGGCTATCTTATTTTGGAGGCTAGTGCTAATGGAGTGTTATTGAATTGTTCTAAGGGAGGTCCGTACAAGGGAAGGCACGCATCAACTGGAAATGCTCTTAACTTAAATGTTATGTTTCATTTATTAAGTTTTATAAATCTATAAGCATCTATGGAACATTTCAACTTAAGTTATATTAATCATGGAATGCTTAGGATATCCTTTAGGGTTAATTTTAAGTTTTGAAATTCCACCTTGCAAGTTTGCATGTTCAATTACTATCTTAATTAACCAACATTGATATCAAAGCTAGCCTTATACTCTGTATGATTGATGATAATATGTTGAAATGATATTTTATATAAATTGATTAAAGTATGCTCTGCATGACTCAGGTTTCAATTACTATCATAGAAAATAATGTGATAATTAGATTAAGGTTTTGCTAAAACTTAGTCTAGGTTTTACTATCATATAAATTAATAATGTTTCACCACACATGTAAATGCTTTAAATTGAGGGTCATCCAATACTCCACTCGATTAAAAAAATGAAATCTTTTTATCATAACAACTTGTGGTACAATGAATCGAAGTGTCCGTGGTTATTTTGGAAAGGATTGGACTTGGCTGCTCATTTACTTTAAGGGGGCCTCTCTACCTGGAAATCTCCATCGGTAATAGGTTTAAGCGTACCCAAGGGACTTTTAAGACTTAGTTGATTTCTAGGATGGGAATTAGATTCCTTATATAGTTTTACAGTTGTGGTTTATGTTGTTAAAATAAAACTTATAGGCATAGGTGCAAGAACTTAAACATGGACCTTGTTTGTTTTGCACGATATTTGGAGTCTTGGCATAATGGAATGATTTTGATGCACTAGTCTTGAGCTGTTCCCTTAGATTAATAATTCCAAATGACCCGGAATTATTATTATTATCATAATCATATCCATCGTACAAGACCTAGACTAGGGCGAGACCAGCTGCACCAATAAAATTTCTACAACAATATTAAGGTGGTAAACAATATTAAGGTCAAGCGGCACTTGTGGTCCTGCTACCCGCCAGCATGCGCTAGCCTTGTACCAACGCATGCCAGTGGCCCACAAGCAATTTTTGCTCGCGGGGCAGCCGTGCAAACCCCACCTGCAAACATCCCGTGTTCACGGGGCCCACTTCTAACAAGAAAATTCCCTTGCTTCTCCCCGTGCAATTTTTCCCATAGACGCCTCCTTTACACCTTTTTAATTATTTTTTGGTCTAATCAATTGATAATTCATCCAACAATTTTGACATTCTAAATATTCTCGGCATAGACCCAATCTTTAAGTTCTTTACTTAGTCTGGCAAAGACCTAAAGTTAGTGAGCTCATAGGATCCCGAAGTATAGAGCCACTAGAGGTTAACCTAAACTTGGCTTCACATCCGGGAACCTTTAGGCTCAGTGTTCTAGACCGATATGGAACCCGATAACTCTAGATGATCAAGTGAGCTTTCTTGCAAAGGTGTATGATCCGATACTTGGAATGTCACATGCTTGTGACTTGATCCGGTTTTGCAATAGTAACGAATACAATACACTCCTTCCATCAAGTTAAGTACCATCCAGTTTATTGAGCTCAGATTAAGTGTTAGCTCATGTAATAACCATAGCTATCCTGGAATTAGACTTGTTCATGAAGAATACCACTCACCATAATGTATCAAGATTGACTAGAAACATGTTATATCAATCTTATACTCTGATTAGAGGTTTATGAGTGTGTCTCTTCCACAAGAGGTCTTCAGGTACAACTCCCATTATATCACTATATTAGGAGCAATGGATCCCATCTTGACTACTCGGCTTATCAACGAGTGATCATCAATATACCCGTAATCACCCGTATCATCCTGAACACTAGGGTATGAATAAGTATGACCTAAAGTATAGCACCTCCCACACAAGGTAACTAGTATCTCAGGTTTTAGGATACTTGTATTTCTACTGCAATAAGACATGGCACCAACACATGGATATACTTATTTCCGAGTATCTGTCTTATAAAGTTCTCTAATGTATTACCCGAATTCATTCATGTGTTAACTCAAGGTACCACCTTCAGCTCGTGAGATCG
This sequence comes from Euphorbia schlechtendalii, assembly GCA_949673415.1. Taxonomy (NCBI): domain Eukaryota; kingdom Viridiplantae; phylum Streptophyta; class Magnoliopsida; order Malpighiales; family Euphorbiaceae; genus Euphorbia; species Euphorbia schlechtendalii. Next base: position 2,143 of record CATIWQ010540657.1, on the reverse strand, counting down.
GCTACTTGGATCTAATCCAAGGAGTAAGCTTACACATGCTAGTCTGTCCGCTTCATTGTGAAACTATGACTAGGGATATTTAGACTATTCATAGTAACATGTGTGTGTAGTTCTCATACCACATAGCTCTCACTATGTCCTCGCACTTTCACGCTATGAATTAGTCATGGACTTTGTCTTATCAATGCACATATATATAATAACACATATATATGATACCAGCGAGATACATAATTTAAATAAACATTGATAAATAACAAAGTTGCCTTTATTGATAAAAATAATCTGAAAACTATCTGTACATTGATCGCAAGGTTTTGACTTTACTAATTTAGAGGGCTTATATTCGGTGATGAAGCCAAAAACCTTGTTCCCCACTTTTCTACCGATAAGTTAAAAGTTCAAAATACGAACAGGTGTTGTCAATACCACTTATCAAAATAGAAAAATGGTGACCATTGCAATTATATAATTTTGATGTATTTTTAAAAGATATCAATCCCACAGGGAAATAATTCAGTTCTTAAGGCCAACTAGAGTTACGGAACAAATAAAATAAGGTAATTTGTAGGGTTTGGATGGTTTGGATGATAGACTGATGGATAGACAGATACATGAATAGATTAGAGAAGGTGTAAACTATATAGATATCCCCTAAGAACAAGTATAGTAAAGAAAAACATGCAAAATCATCAAGAAGATTTCATACACTAGATAACTTCAACAAACTCGGTCTTAGAAGCCCAAATATTCAATAATTCACCGTAGAGCAACACATGAAATGACTTTTCTAAATGTAAGGTAAACGAATTATGACACTTATAAGAACCTGGATAAAAATTTTACTATGCTCAGTACGGGTCACTCTCACATAGCCATATTTAGCAAGTTACCACTCCAAAAACATTAGCTCACTAAACAGCGTTATAATCACAGATCCATTGATTTTTCACAATCTTGTTAACCTCGAAATCACTCTTAAAGTTAACTCGAAAGCATATAACTTAATTAATATAAGAGATGCAACATGAAATACTCATTATGACACATAGACATATCATAAACTTTGAAATACAAAGTATAAGTAGAAAACAAAGTAAAGTTGTAAGGTATGCAAGTGATAGCTAAATTTGATCAAACCATATCCACTCTTTAATGAGAGTCATCAATTCCCGTAATTTCTGCGTCTACTTTGAATTCAGTCTCAACTCGTACAGAACCTTCGCTAGGATGCTATTCTTTGTGAATATTGAACAAAAGAATGTTGAAGAATGAAAAATTTTATTGATAAGTGCTTTGCAATTACACTCATACAACAAACGCTCAAATTTGTGTAAAAATATAGTGATCGAAATAGGAATTGAATCACTTATACATTTTTCTCACCAAGACTTTGAACGTAGCAAAATCTAGACATTTTCACTTTCTATCTATACACGCATACTATCATTCAATGCCTACAACCTATTACCCATACAATGCCCATGAAATTGGTTGATTTAATCCTCTATTTATAGAGTACGACTATCCAAACGAAGAGTCGTGTCCATTGGCGAAGAATTGCATCACTTCATTGTGATTGGGTGCAAAGTCTTATCTTTATCCACAATGGAAAGGCACCTTTTTATGATTGGTTGACTTCCAAAAGGTGTCTTCTGGTAGTTGATGGAGATTGATGGTGTTTGATCGTTATTATCTGGTAGTTGGTAGTTGAAAAGAGATAACCAATAACCGTCACAAGTAGCGACCGCGAATCACGTGTCATGATTGTGACTAATGGTTGACAACTTTCTACTTTGAAGAATAACAAGTCGCGACCGTGAATGGGTTTCACGATCGTGAATTGTGTTTTTCTTCAAAATTCTTCTTGCAACTTTACCGATCTTCGACAGCTTCGATCCTAAGCCAAATCCTTGTGTTCCACGCATCTTTTTACAACTTTTTCACTCTTTTTACATAGAATTTCATCTTTGATCATTTTACTCCCAAGATTCACCTAGTTTCTGCATTTGCATAAAAAACAACTACATACCATGTGAAATCTTTTATATGAAGTATAAAATGAAACAAAACCATATCATTTTATGATTGAAAATGTTATGATAATAAGTGTAACTATACAGTTATCATACATTATAACTAA
>CATIWQ010540647.1:0-23609 GCA_949673415.1 Euphorbia schlechtendalii | reverse complement strand
ATTTATAGAGTTCGAAGGGTTGCGTCTATCCAAACGAAGGGTTGTGTCCATTGGTGAAAGATTGCATCTCTTCATTGTGATTGGTTGAGAAGCTTTGATATAATCCACAATGGATATGCACCTTTTCATGATTGGTTGACTTCTGATAAGTGTCTTTTCGTTGGTAGTTGATGGCGGTTGATCATGCTTATCTAGCGGTTGGTAGTTAAGAAGATAGAACCAGAAAACCATCCTAGTCGTGACCGCGATATATATGTCGCGACCGTGAATCTTTGATTGGCAGACTCCTATTCTATAGAAGAACAAGTCACGACCGCGAATGATTGTCACGACCGTGAATTGCATTTTTCTTTAGAATTCTCCTTGCAACTTCACCAATCTTTAACAGCTTCGATCCTAAGCCAAATCTTTAAGTTCTACACATCTTTTTGCACCTTTTTCACTTTTTTTTCATAGAATTCCACTTTTGATCATTTTACTCCCAAGATTTACCTAGTATCTGCATTTGCATAAAAAACAACAACATATCACGTGAAATCTTTTATATGAAGTACAAAAATGACTTAATTCATAGTGTTTAATGTGTAAAATTAGTATGATATTAAGTGTAATTATACACTTATCAGATGGTATATTTTCGATTAATATGTTTATGTAACTAATACAAATATATAAAGAAAATAATAATCAAAATTAATCAACATGTGAAAAATTTTCGATTATTTTCTAGTAGGTTATGAATTATTTTCTATCCAATAGAAAATATTCAAAACCTATTGAAAAATAATTAAAAAATTTTCATATGTTGATTAATTTTGATTATTATTTCAAAAACTAATTTTCCATAATTTTAAGCATTTATTAACACAAAATAAATAAAAAATATTATTTTTTGAACCTCAAAAAATTCTAGAAAAATCACCATTAAATACAAAAAAATATGAAAATGGGGGTATTGTAAAATTTTGGAGCAAAAAGACACTATTTTAAGCTTCATATTGCAAAAACATATTTGGACCATTGGATGTTTGCCACGTGTCATGGGTTCATTGGTCAACCATTGACATTAATCACCACGTGGAGGTCAACCTCATGTGGATTGATCGGATGCCACATGGATGGCACGTGGTGTTGACATTTGACCATGGTCATCTAAATTGATTGGTGTGTCAAGTAATGACGGGGAAAAACATTAGCATCGATTTTCTTTAAACCGAACAAGCATCTCCACACTAACCATTGCAACTGCGATCCTTTCTGCAACTGTTGAAAGAATAGAAATGGACAATCATTTTAAACCATTACGAACAAGATTCTAGCCTCCGACCAAACCCATCTTTAGGTTTTCGACATCCCGAATCCAAATGCATGGTCCGCTTTACCAAAAAATAAACAAAAACATGTAATTTCTGCAAAATGGCCTTAAAACACAAACTTTCTCCATGAAACTGTTAATGTTTTCACCATTAATTACCAAAACAAAATATGGCTATGGTGATGGACAAAAATTTCATTAAAAATCAGTAACTTACTCCGGTCAAAATACGAAATCTAGCCTAACTCAATTCAACAAATGATCACCAAATTCATATTGAAATCGTAAATTCCTTGAAATTCTGTGAAATACATTTTTGGAACACACGTTCCAAAAATTTCAGAACATTATAGAAGAAGATCATTCCATATAAACACAAAACACAATAATTCATCACCAAAAAAACCTTTCTCTGATATCATTGAAGGAAAACATATAGTAGAAACAAATTTGGATTCCAACCTTTCTCCATATGCCCAAGATCGAAGAATACTACATCGAATGCCAAGTGAATTTTCTCATGATATATCGAAGTACGGATGTATATGCGCAGATTCTCCAACGGCAAAGATAAATAACAATCGATTTATTATATTTTCTTCGTGAGACGAAAACCTGAGAGAGAGAGGGGAAATGAAAGGGAACTAAAAATGAATTGAAAATGAATTCCTTAATTCATTATGCGAGATGGAAAATTCAATAATTACAATTAAGTCCTTAAACTCTTAATTATTAATAATTAATTCTTTAAAATTCTATAACTTTTCAATTTAGTCTAAATAACTAATTTGAATAGGGTAATTTGACCCCGATAGACCCGCCCACGGACGAACTAGGTATTTCCAACATAGTTGGACAAATGAAATTACAATTAGAATAGTTTGAAACGTATTTCAAGAATGAGGCATGGTTATGGGTATAATTTGCTTGAAGCCTCGGGTTGTCTATACGTAAAAACCAGACTGATGCATAGGGGAAGTGTGTAGAGTTGTCCCATAAAATTTGTTTCCCCTTAAACTTTTTGAAAATGATCACGTAACTCCTTCATTTTTCAAAAAATGTATCACCTTATTCCATAAACGACACATGTTAACTTATGGTTGATTGGACTTTTCAAATAAATCCTTCTTTTGATTTTATATCATCAATTAGAAGTTGACACATAATATGATGTTAAGAGAATAAAGTTGTGCACTTTTTGAAAGTTTAAATAACTATGATATCATTTTAAAAGTTTATAAGACAGTAGGTTTTTGGGTTAACTCGAGTACCTCCTCATTCATTAAGCCAAAAAATTTGTTGTGCTTTTTCGATATTTATCATCGTAAAAAGGGCACTTACAACTCAAAGAGTTTTTCTCTTAAAAATTTTAAATTTCTAATATGTTTATGTAAAACAAAAACAGAGCTCCTCTCACAACTACTATTCAACCTTAATTAACTACCATTCTTCTTCAACTAACCAACGCCGATTCACTACTCAGTTATACACTGAATCATTATGACGCGTCTCAAAAAATTTCTTCTCGCTTGCAGCAACAATCCCTAAGTCTTACTCGCTCTGTCTTTGCCTCCATTAACTCAGCCCCCAACACGTTTACAATGCTCAAAGGGAAGCTCAAGCTCCCTGATAAAGCTAGGCGTGTCTTCCCGGACCGCCTCGGAAGCTTGGTTTCGGGTCTTGATGTTAAGGACGATGAAAATGGGGTCTTCGACCCGGTTTTTGAGTCCGGTGAGGAGCTTGAGATTCTGCACCCCAATGGTGCTGATTTTAATGAAGAAAGCGACAATCAATTTGATGACGGTGAAAAGTCTGTTGAAAATGTAAAGATCGTGGAAAAAGAGGGGATCAAGGTCCGGAAAAAACCTGAACCTAAAGATGGGCAGAGTCAGATTTCGGCGTCGAAGAGTATTGCCGCCGATGAAAAAAGGTCCGATCTAGAGCATGAGGTAATTTCAATTTCGTGGTTATTTTCAGCAGGGTTTATGGCTTTATAGATTCTATTTGGGTGATTCAATTGTTTATCTAGGGTTTTGGAGCGGTTTAATTATATTTGTTGAATTGAAATAATTAGGAGATTCTGTTCCTGCATTTTGAGCTTAAATTCCATTTTTAGAGTTAGATATGGTTTCTATTTTAATTTGAAATTTGTTATGTGGTCAGCTTTCTCAGAATGAGATCAATTTGGAAAAGTTGAAAAGAATAGCCAGCACTGGAATTCCCGAAGGAGGAGGCCTCCGAGCAATGACTTGGAAGGTAAAATGTTCTTGCTTTACATTCTCAACTTCCTATCATCTTTGGAGGCAATTGACTATGAATAGTTTCTGTTTCTGTTACAGTGATAGTTATGCATTAAATGGTAGGTTCAAGGATTATACTGGGCCTAATAATGTTGTTTCGTATGTAATGGCATTTTTGTTTCATTTTTTTTTCTATAATCCTTGTCTGTTATGCAAAATATCAGAGATTATAACCAGTATTGTAAAGTTATATTTTCTGGAGATACAATCATTACCTTTCTTCGATGAGAATATCCTGAAAATATAAGGAAAGGGTAGCCGATGAAGCCCATCCTAAGTTTAAATTTGGCTAGTATTTTGGGAGATGAGAAATAACTTAAAGAAAGGAAAACATATACTTTGTTGGCATTATACATATAGAATTATATGAATTGTGTCTAATTATCACAATTAACACACATTTTAATTTGACTTATTCTCACTATAAATATGAATCCTTACTGTCCTTCAATTTGAAATATTGGCAGCTTCTATTAGGTTACTTGCCTCCTTCTCGCGAATTGTGGGAAAAAGAGCTATTAGAGAATAGGCAAAAATATGCTAACCTAAAAGAGGAACTCCTATCAAGTCCTGTAAGTTGCTCATACCATTTTTGATTTTCCGTTAATTGTTACCATCAACTAACCAAAATTTTGAATCTAGACAGTCAGAGATCAACAAGTTAAATGATGATGATGTATTAAGTTCTGTTGAATTAAAATCTCAAAGCGAGATTTCCGGCCCTTTAAAACGGCACGGAATTTCTCATGAAGATCACCCTTTAAGTGTTGGGAAGGCCAGCCCTTGGCACCAGTACTTCCAGGTAAAACGTCATTTTTACCCTTGTAGCTTTTTCTCCTTGTACTTAAGGAGACATTTTTTTCGTGACAAACCAAATACTCTGTTTATAGCACACAGAAATTGCAGATCAAATTGATCGCGACCTGCAAAGAACACACCCAGATATGAAATTCTTCTCTGGAAACACGTCGTTCAGTAAGAAAAACCGGGTAATTTTTCCCTCCCTAAATCGGTCTTTTTGTGTTCTCTTTCAATGGCATTTTCTTTAGTAAACAGTGGTCACTAACTATCGCGATATATATTTCCAACTACAGGATGCAATGAGGAATATTCTTCTTCTATTCGCGAAATTAAATCCCGCCATTCGATATGTTCAGGGCATGAACGAGGTCTTGGCACCTATTTTTTATGTATTTAGTACTGATCCTGATGAACATAATTCTGTAAGAAAATTTTTCATAGATTTTATTTTCTTGACTTATTAGTCTTTTTTGTACTTATAGTCTTGGCTTGTTCGACCATGTAGGCAAATGCAGAAGCAGATAGTTTCTCTTGTTTCGTTAGACTATTAAGTGATTCAGTGGATCACTTTTGCCAACAATTGGATAATAGTCCAGTTGGTATTCTATCAACTCTTGACCAATTAACAGCGTTACTTAAAGCAAATGACGAGGAATTATGGCGGCATCTTGAGTTCACAACCAAGGCAAGAAAAAGAATCAAACTAAAGTTGTTTTTTTCGCATGTCGATTTTTTTCAGTTTAAACAAAATCAAGTAATGAACAGGTGAGGCCTCAATTTTACGGATTCAGGTGGATCACATTGCTACTTACACAAGAATTCGAGTTCCACTCTATTTTGCGAATTTGGGATTCTCTTCTAAGTAACCCATCTGGTATTCAAGATATACTTTTGCGAATATGCTGTGCTATGCTGTTATGTGCAAAAAACATGTTGTTAAATGGGGACTTTGCCGCTAACTTGAGGCTTTTGCAACACTACCCCGACATTGACATAGACCGCCTTATTCAGATTGCTCGAGATCTCAGCCTCGATACTTCATCCTATTCTTTGTCCCCGTAAAATTTTGTGCTTTCGATTTGAGGGATTATTCTTGATTCCTTTCGTGTGTAATGAAGCGAGTTTAACAACAATTAAACTATCAAGTTCCATATGGCAAAGCAAATGTTTAACGTTCCGATTTTGAATGCTTAAGTAAATATAAATCATCTTATTAACATAGTCTATTAATACTGTTCATATCTATAAACTTTTAAAAAGGGTAATTCAAGGAGAAACTAGTTGAATAAATGTTAACTTTTAATCAAATAATGTGTATTTATTCAAGTTCAAAACTTTTTCGAAGATTAATATCTGTTGCAAAGGTCTTAGCCTAGTGATATGCAAATCCTAGAGATCATAGATTCGAATTCATATTCGGTGTGGGTGAAGATTTTCTTTGTTACTATTGTAAATGTAAAAACATTTGAATAATCTAAAACAATTGCAAAGTTTATGTCAAAAAATTAAATTAATTGCCCTGATTGTTCACATTTACAATAAATAGTTTTCAGTTATCTCCTTGCGAAGTCATAAAAAACGAATTTTGTATCCGCGAAAAATGATATAAATGCTGTGCAAACTGCAAAGCAGAAAAAATCTGTGAATTTTTTTTATGAGTATAGGGATGTCAATAGTTCGGTGAATACCCGAAATCCGTGAAATTCGAATCGATGGGTGTCGGGAACAACCGAAAATTTCACAGCCGTGAATAAAACGTGGACGGGTTTGGGTAAAACCAACCCCGAACCGTTGGGTACCCGCACCAGTCCCCGAAATAAACCCGAATGTAAAACACACATGCACACAAGCATTGAATTTACTTTATATATAATTTAGTCAAATCAATCATCTTCCAAGTAATTTCACACTCAAATTTAACTTGATAAAAATATTATATTACAATTAATTTCTTAATTTTCAAAAATTGAATTCTTTTTTATGGAAAATAATTAAGTATTGAACGAGAAAATCCAATTGTACAAAACAAAAGGCTACAAAAGCGGAAAAACAAGTGTACAGAAACAACACTTAAACAAGTAACTTGTCACTTAACTCTGTATTATAGAAGCAAATGAAATTCTCTTTCTATACAAGACCATCCTAATCTCACAACCATTTGAATTTGCTTAGACTAAGAATTAACAGATTGACAAGCAGGAAAAAATACACAAATATTCATATTGAGCCAATGAAAAAGTTGTAGCATTTAGAATTATTACTTTTATTATACAATGTTATAGCTAAAATTTATTAATTTATGATAAAATGAAGTATAACTTTTATTATAAATGAGAGAATCCATCAAATTTATGTGAAATTTATAGTAGGGCGGAGATCACATGAAAATCACCCGAATCTGCGTGGGTGTGAAATGGGTGGGTGAAAAATTCCTTGAAACACTAAATGGGGAATCCCCGAACCCCGCACAACCACACTGAACTCTCCCGAGCACTGTTTTAAAAAGCGCTAGGTGCTAGGCGGGGCCTAGGCGGATTTAATTTTTTTATTATTTTAATATTTAATAATACATAATAATTATTATAATATAAATACTAATAGTCTAATACAATAAAATGATAACATTAATAATTCAGTTTAATATATAATAACGTAAAAAAACATAAAATAATAAAAAATCGCTGCTGTGTTTTAAAACACTATTTTTTTATGTTATTTTTTTTATTAAAATATTAATTTTTTAAATTAAAAAATTGGCGCCTAGGTGGCCTAGGACCGCCTAGGCGTCGCCTGATCCGCCATCCGCCTAACACTGCCCGATTTTACAAAATCGTGGCGGTGTTTTTAAAAATCCCGCCTAAGCCCGATTTTTAAAACAGTGCTCCCGAGGGACATCCCTAGACCGAACTATGAAAAGAATAGAGATTTCTCACGTAAGTGTTTCTTCCTTATTGTCTCATACATTTATGATATCCTAACCGAAGCCTTATTTTTTTTTTTTTTTTTTTTTGTAGTTGAGAATGTCTTATTAAACAAGAATTTAATTTAGAATCAAATTTTAGGGGTTTTTATGGAAATACCGGAAAAAGTCAAAATAATTTTAGGTCATGCCATGGTGTAATTTTAAAAATCTCACATTTTAAGTTTTGATTTTTCAAAAAACATGAATTTAAGTTTTGGTTTTTCAAAATACGTGAATATAAATATAACCATCGATTTCAGGTATAATATTTATTATACCATGAATAAAAATTATTATACCAGGTATAACAACTATTATACCTGGTATAACAGACATTATACCTAGTATAATAGTCATTATACCAGGTACAATGTTTATTACATTGTTCGAATATGAAATTTAAAACCAGATCTTAAAAATCTCATTATCTTCAATGATTTGAATAAATTTCTGAAATTCTTTGTTATGTTGACTATTATACCGGGTATAATAGTCATTATACCGGGTATAATGACTATAAATCTATTCAAATGCGATAACTGAAGCTGATCTTAATACTTTTTTTATTTTTCAATTATTTTTGATAAAATTAGTTTGCATTATACCAGGTATAATTGCATGATCTAAAAATTGGATTCTAATGTGAAATATGACACTCGATGTATATGATGACCATATACTATTCAAATGCGAAACTTGAAACTTAATCTTATACTTTCTATATCTCCAATTATGTGTATACGTTTTTATATTACTCATTGCACTGGTTATAATGGTTATTATACCTGGTATAATAGCTATTATACCTGGTCATTATACTAGGTATAATAGCTATATACAATAAGCCATCACCGAAATAGAAGAAATTGAGATCTAAAAGAAAAGAAGAAACCAAAGAACAAATTCCGAAAAAAACTAGAGTGAAACAGCTTCAATCAACAAAATCTGAAAATTGCAGAAAAAACTCGATTACGATCTATGAAAACGAATAACAACAAAATCACGAACAACACACAAAACAATAACATCATATTTGAGAAACTTGAAAACATGAGTTCAAACTCCATAAAATGTACAAAATAAACAATCTTCTCCATTGAAAAGTGAAAAAACCTCAGCAAACAAACAAACATTGAAAAAAAGAGATCTAAACACAACTGAAATTGCCAGAAAAGAGAAACAGGGTCTAAAACACAAAATGCAATCTGGAAAAAAGAATAAAAACGAAAAACAAACTCAATCGCGATCCAAAACAGAAAACTAAATTGCAAATCCAAATCTGAAACTCAAATCGTGATTCAAATAAAAAAACTCAATCGCGATCTAAATCGGAAAACTCAAATCGCAATCCAAAATTCTGACAAAAATAAGAAATAAGATGAAAAAAGAATCAGAAATTAACAAAAAAATACTCACGCAATAAGAACAGACTCGACGATATCAAAATCTGATGAAAAATATCAATCGAAGTGATGAAGCATAATCAGATGAAAACACCACAAAAATCATGATTCGATAAATATCGTGATTCGAAGAGATCGAGAGCATGAAGAAGAAGAAGAAGAAGAAGAAGAAGAAGAAGAAGAAGAAGAGAGATAGATGGATGCATAGAACAAAAACGAAGAAGAAGAAGAAACAATGAAGAAGAAGAAGAAGAAAAAGAAGAAGAGGCACAGAGAAGAAGAAAAAACGTTGTTAATGAGGAATGTGAACAGTCAGTAAAAGAAAAAATCAAAATTTAATTAATGAGTAAAATAAAAATATTATTCTTGTATTGTAAAAGGAAAAACATTTTACGCAAAAGGGTATTGACTTGTATTTCCCCAAATTTTATTATTGTTTATTAAACAATATGATCTCATTATTAGTTGATAATTTTTATTTTCATAACAAGCGGACCATGAATCTATCAATGTGAACATCCCAAAATGGTTGTAATATGATGACAACACAATGTTCTTTTCATCTATCCTAAAGTGCCCTTAATTAATTACATTTACTAAATTGATCAACTAGCTACAAAAGATGCATTATAATATAAAAAGTTAAGAACTTGATTTCTATTGGACAATAAAGTGCTACTTTTAATAATGTGAAGTTTATGGCTACAGTTTAAAATTTCACATATCCATTCTTCATAATTTCACTTACCCATTAAGAAAAAAAGTAATACGTTATATTTTAAAAAAATTCAAATTATTAAAGTAATTTTTAGTACAACATTAAACTAAATGTGTTAGTCATAAGTTAATAATTGCAAAACTTGTCAGAGATCAAGTTTTTTCATTACTAAATAAAAGAAGAAAAACAAGATGATATTAATGGATCTCAATTTGTTATAAAACATGTTGCTTCATTTTCATATTTCACATAACCAATAACATCACATATTGAATATTGATATAAAATATTACAATTAATTCCACATGAATATAGGGATATTCGATGAGACATCATCGGGATCGGAGATATCAGGTATGGATGTACATTCCCCATATCCAAATCTATTAAGGTTTCGAAGAGAAAAATTAAAGATTAATATCCATACCCCAACCCATTGACAATTATAATTTCATATAGATGCTTTAATTTGTAATACCAAGGAGGGTAGTAGGAGATGATTGTGTTTTATGATTTAACATTGAAAACTGTTTTATCAACATATTTTAAAACTATTTTTCAACAATTCATGTCTCATGCATAAGTCGGTCTTCACAATTTTTTAAAGCAAAGAACACTCTTTCCAATCATATGAATGTGTTTTTATGAGATAAAGACACCAGAACCATGGCGGTGATCCCAAGAAACCCTACTGCCCACTACTGCCTTCCTTTACCCTGTCATCCAGCCTCCGATTGGCCAACCTCTGATCCCCTCCCATCCTTTACTCGTCGGCCAGCCCACCTTTCTCACCTTCGCTATCAATCTCCCTTCCAAAACCCTAGCCAACAAATCAAACCACCAAAACTTTACTTTGAAAACTACCCAAACACCCACGATGCATCTACCATGCACGTGTTCTTTACCAAGTATAGAGTTACCAGAACGAGATTTACACGGCTAGAAAATGGAATGCCAAAAACCTGAACTTTAGATTCATAACTCTCGATGGATCAATCCCTTTACATGAAGCCCTATACCTCCTTAATTCAATCATTATTGGGAATGCTCATCTTCGAGCCTTCAAAACCAAATATGACCTAAAGAGAGAGACTAAAACATTTACTTTCCATAGCCATACCCATGCTAAACCTGTCCTCAAATACAAATTTTGAGAATCCCCAAGAGGTGAGCGATCATATACCGAAGTTGTATCAACAAAGGAGATTACATATGACGTGAAGATTGACAACACATTTTCCATCGCGGATTGGGACCCTATTCATGTGTTGCAAAGGTCAATGATTTATCATCAATCCCTAGACTATTTAATAACGTAAAAGAGCAAAATTTTGCAATCAAATTTATTACACCTTTGGGCGAAAACAGTGTTTATTCTTATTCTTTTAGAAGGATGCTTTGGTTGCGTTCTTAGATAATGATTGGTTGTATCTTAGATATTTGTTAAGTGAGGTAACAAAATTCTATTCTGACTTTGCGCCGAAGGAATACTTGGTTTATGTTGATTTTTTGGGTTTTCCGCCAGCCATGATTTTTGAAGTCTTGGTTCAACATTTATCTGCTCTGGCTGGGAAATTTGTTCATATTGATTTTGTTTTGATACCTCAGATAGGCTTGACGTGGTATCGTGTTTACAATTGGTTCCTCTTGGATTTTGCAACCACGTCTTTAATCTATGGGTTAGTGAAGCTCATTACCCGATCACTTTTAACTTCTGACAAGCTATCGCTTGCTCAATTGGTGCACCCAGCCATGTTTTTACTAATTAAGATGCCTCTTCTTATGAGGCTCGGTCATTGGCAAACCTGTAGGTAGACAAAAAAAACCTGTAGGCAATGCAGTCCCGTCTCCTTCAAATCATTGGGTTTGTTCTAATGAAGATGTTTAATACTCGTTCGACAAATCCTTACCAGACTCTCAATCTAACCAGTCCTGGGGTTATTTTATTAACAGTAGTGTGGCATTAGTGGCTAAAACTCAACTAAGCAATGCCACTTCGTTGGAGCCAGATATTCGAAACATGAATAGGTTGATCCTTCTATCTCGTAATGATCCGGTTGATGAAAATGCGATGAACTTTGATGTGGGCTCCAAGTTGGGTTTATTCAAGAAATGCATACAAAGGTGGTCTTAATAGCCATGGATTCGACTTCAGCCTCTTAAGGGCTGAGGTACTCTCATGATCTTTAATATCTTTATGTCATTTAACTTTTTATGTTGGAATTGTAGAGGAGGGCTACGTAATGGAGCTAAGCAAGGTCTTGTGTGTTAGAATATTCGAAGATACAAGGCCCATTTATTTGATCTTATTGAAACCAAGGCTAGTGCCATCTCGCAATATGTCGTTCACATTTTGGGGACATAAAAACCACAGCTTCCACTTCTTACCATTGCAAGGTCTCTTGGGAGTCTTGTTACTATCATGGAATATGGCCACCATCCAAGGAATAATAATTCAATCATCGGAGAGATGGCTACTTCTTCATGTCATTCTCGGTTAGAATAACATATCCTCGCTTTCTATGGCTTAACAAATGGCGATAAGCGTAATGTTATGTGGCAAGAATTTCTATTTCTTACTCTGTAATATAGTAACTTATTGATTTGTGGTGATTTCAAGTTCTTGTAGCATCTAAAAGTTCGAGTGGTAGAATATCATCGACCATGGAAGCTTTTCAAGATTTCATCCTTGATAGTGAGTTGCAAGACTTACCTCTCCATGGCCATAGCTATACGTGGCATAATAGCATGTTTTTCTAGCGTATTGACCGAGTCCTAGCTTCTTGTGATATTTTTTATTCATAGCCACCTATGTCTTTGTCAACCTTGGATTCAGCATTGTTAGATTAATTTCCAATTGTATTCTAGTATCGGGCTTCATTTTCTTCCGAACCTAAGCTATTTAGATCGCTTAATTTATGGTAAGAACATCAAGATTTTCTACCATTTATCAAGTGAAAATGGGCATTTATTTGAACCTCGTATGGTAGCAAAGACATCTCCTTTAAACTTCTTAAATTGGAGAAAGCAATTCGACCATGGCATGCAAGAAGCGCTGGTCCTCAACCTTACATCTAGTGACGTTTCTCAACCCCTTTCACCTGAATTATCATCTAAGCTTCATATTGCCAAAATCACGCTCCACCAACTTCGAAACAACTTAGAGAATCTTCGGCACCAGCAGTCAAGAGTTTTATGGACTCTCTTAGGGGATAATAACACTTCTTTTTTTCATTGTTTAGCATCAGCCCACTATCAAAGTAACTACATTTTGCAATTGGAAGTGAATGGAGAGCTGATTTCAAATGTTGAGGGGATTACCAACACAACTCGCTCTTATTACATAAACCTTTTCATTGAAGCCCTGTTAGTTTCATTTTCTCTATGGCAACTACATTTTAAAAAGATTTCAAATGTTCAGAATGCGGTCTTGATTGCCTCCTTTATTGTTGATGAAGTTTGGAATTGCATTTCTGATTGTGGGGAGAATAAATTGCCAGGACTCGATGGATTCAATTTCTTTTTCTACAAATGGTATTGGGATGATCTTAAACCTGAAATCATGTATCTTCTCAATGAATTCTTTGTTACTTCAAGGTTGCCATGCACTATTACGATGTCGCTCGTGTTCTTAATTCCAAAAATACTGTGAGCGGCTTCTTTAAACAATTTCAGGATGATCGCGCTTGTCCATGGGGTGTATAAAATTGTAGCAAAGTTTTTAGCATCGCATTTACAATTTTTACCACACATTGTTTGTGAGAATCAATTTGCATTTGTTAAAGGATGAAACATTCATGAGTGCTCTTTCCTAGCTTCTGAAGTTATAAACAATATCCATTTTCGGTGATCTTCTTGTCTAGTTCTAAAGCTTGACCTTCATAAGGCTTTTGATTGTGTTTTGTGGAACTATAATGATGTGATTCTTTCAAGCATGGGCTTTGACAGAAAATAGATCTCCTGGCTATCCAACTGTAGGAAGAACTTGTCAAACTTCATTCTTATAAATCGTTCTTTGAGTGAACCAATTCGTTTACATAAAGGAGTTAAATAAGGTGATTCGCTTTCACATTTTATCTTTGTATTGGCAGCAAAGGGCTAAAACAATTACTTGACACCAGCATTGGAGAGGGCTTACTACCGGGCTTCAAGTTGGACATTTTTCAATCTGATATCTCCTTAC
This sequence comes from Euphorbia schlechtendalii, assembly GCA_949673415.1. NCBI lineage: Eukaryota > Viridiplantae > Streptophyta > Magnoliopsida > Malpighiales > Euphorbiaceae > Euphorbia > Euphorbia schlechtendalii. The sequence continues at coordinate 9,927 of CATIWQ010540647.1, read as the reverse complement.
TTCAATTTACGGATAACACGCTCCACTTTCTATTGGCAGATTTAAACCTTATTTCCCCCTTTATGCGTATCTTGAGATGCTTCAAATTGAATTCTGGGCTTCGTATTAATTTTCACGAAAGCTCGCTCCTTGGTATTAATTGCTCAAATTATCTATTGCAATCTAGTGCCTCTATTTTGGGATGTTGAATTGAGAAATTCCCAATTAGATAGCTCGGTGCTCCTTTATGCATTAACCGTTTGCCTGTAGCAAATTGGGACCTAATAATTGCAAAATTCAAGAAGTGGTTGTCGAATTGGAAAGGATGGTGTCTTTCTTACGTGGGATGATTAGTGCTAGTAAAATCGGTACTTTCCTCACTCCCAATCTATTTAATGTCAATCTTTAAGTTTCCTATTTCGATTAACGTGAAATTAATTAGATTAATGAGGAATTTCTTATGGTGAGGTGATGCAAACGTAAATGACATTTATAAAGTGAGTTGGGCAACCATAAGCTTGTCGAAAAGCCTTGAGGGTTTATAAATTTGATATTTCACTTTAATAAATCGCAGTCTTATTTGCAAGTGGCTTTGGAAAATGAGGCAGGCGAACTGAGACACTCTTTGGTTCACTTTTTGCTTAGCGTATCAGGGTTTTGAATCATGGAATGATCTTGTCAAAGCTGAATCATCTAGCTTGTCTCCAATTTGGAGGAATATTGTCTCTTGTTGCTTTCGAAATCAATCTCTTTGGCAATACTTTAGCTTTAACTACCATATTTTAATTGGAGATGGGACTCCGACATCTTTTTAGCATAACAACTGGATATTGAATCAACCGCTTGAATCTTTGATCCCGGATCTTTAAGTCATTTGCAGCAGGATACGATCCACTGTTATGGCAATCTACCATTTTCTATTTGGTGAGAATATTTATTATCATCACTTTTGGAAATGGAACTTGAGGATTTTGCTTCGGGATCGTTGTTTACAACTACGAAACTGGATTTATTCATCGACTCCAAGCCTCTTCCCTTTACCTGATGAAATTGATGCCTAACTTTGCAAAGATAACCACACTTCACCATTTTATCAGATAAGTTTTTGTGGGATATCAGATAGCGAAAATAGTTCACAACAACTTACTTTTGCACCGGCTTTTATCAAACAACACAGTGGCCTCAATCGAAAATTGATTTTAATGTCATTTGGAAATATCATTTCAACATATCATCATCAATAATGCATAACATAAGGCAGACTTTGATACCACTGATGGTTAATAAAGGTAGTATTTGCAAATGCGAACATGCATGACTGATTTTCAAAACTTAAAATTAACCCTAAATGAACTCTTGAGCATGCCACGTGTGAGGGGGCGACACAGAGCGGTGGGCCGAGAGTGCGCGATTTCATAGGCGCGGTCCACTGGGGTGTTTGGAAAAAGGTGCACCGAGTCGGGGACCTAGGAAAAAGGTTGAAAGAGAAAAGCAAAAATGTTTTAGATCGGTTCGAACCCGAATCCGCTGTCTCTTAGTGTGGAGTCGCCACCTGCATTAGCTCTTTCTAGTAATTAGAGTCCTGTGAGGCTTAATGTCTGGGGCACGGCCCACCAAAACACAGAAATCGGGTCTGGGATAAGTTGCTTATTTCTTATGTGATCACATAATATTACATCTATAGAAAACCATGTTTTCTTAATTACACATATTCGTGCTTAGGTCATTTTTTCGAGTTTACATGCATGATTCACGTATAGAAAAAGCAGTAAATCCATCTACAAAATAGTAAGTAAATGCGGAAAATAAAATTACAAGGCATTCAAAATCGAGGGATGCAACCGCCCGCTAACCTATTAATTACATTTCCCAAAAATTGAGATTGCGATACCCGAAAGAAAATTGAAATCCTAAACATATATCTAATCCTAATCTACCTACATCCACAAAGTTTAGCACAGAGGATATCGCGTATGTTCGATTTTGAATTTAACGAGGCCCGTGTGGCCTAAAAATGAAAATCAATCGCGATAATATGTTTGTTATTTTAAATAAAACAATTCATTTAATTAACATGTTGGTTGCTCATTTTAATTAATGAAATTGCTCGCATGGTAAATTGGTGAGGGCTGTTATCCGGGAATATATTTTATTCCCTTCGTGGGGGTGTTCTAACATACATCTTTTTTTAATAAAGAAAAATAGATGAAGAAGAATTACAACAGTTGCAATAAAATAAAATGATAAAAATACTAGGTTCACAAATAAAATCAGAAGAAGAAGAAGAAGATTGAAAGCACGGTAATTGCAGTTCTAGGAACTTAGAGGCTTACCCTTATGGAATGAATCCACTTCAAAGATATCCGATTGGTTGTTGAAAATCCTCCTCGTCCTTTAAGTTTCGGTAAAAAATCATGTAGGATGTCCAAAAAAAGTTCATCTTGTTCTTGGAAATTAAAGTCGTTCTAAAGCTATATTTTATCTAATAATTTTTGGGATCTGAATTATCGAAAAAGACCCGAATATTTATAGGAGAAATCTCGAAAATTCAAAAAAGGCAAGTTTTTCCGGCAAGGGGTTTCGCCAAAAAAAAAGTCCGGCGAAGCCCCTCACCGCGACTTTGGCGAGGCTATGTGCCTTGCCAAAGCGTGGCAAGGGAGCCTTGCCAGGCTTTGACGAGGCCATGACTCGCCAGGCCCTTTGGCGAGGCTTACCTCGCCGAACCCTTTTGGTGAGGTTCGCCTCGCCCGCCTTTGGCAATGTCGGTCCCCGGATCTGGTTTTTCACCATGTTTTACGTATTTTTTGTGTATTTTATATTTTTTAATTTATTAACTAATTTTATTGAAAATGTCCTTTTGAATTTAGAGACAAGAAGGATTCCCATTCGGATGTATTAGGATACTCGAAAATTGTGTGATTCAAGGATAAAATTCTGAAAAAGCCATCATCATTGAACGTGCGAGCTGGTACAAAATCCCATGCTCACAGCTACCCCTCGTGTGATAATTGCTGGTTGTATAACCAGTATTATCATATGAAAAGAGCAGAGGGATAAAGAGAATAACTGACCGATGCAGTTGGTGATTTCTTGATGATAACATAGGCCTCCCTTTCTAGCATTGTATCTTCGTATGGTTGTCCGTTTCTTTCTTCGAAATCCTATTGTAGTTAGCAACCGTTTCATTCTTCGGTTGATAAATGAGGCTGTTTCTTTCTTCAGCCGTCGAGATGACCGTTTCCTTATTCGGTCTTGTTTTGAATTTCCTTAATAGGATGTTGACTTGTTTCCTGTAAAAAATTAGAAAAAAGATAATGTTAACACGTTTTATGATGAATGTTCTAATTATTTGATTGAGTTTATGCAGAGCAAAAAGTTTTGCCCTTTCAATCAAAAATTAAAACATCTGAGGGATAAATAAGTTAAATGAGTTTGAAAAATATCAAGGGTATCCCGTACATCGTTCCATAGTGTTAGGAGGCTCCTATTGTAAAATAATATATAGGTGGGACCCACTTATTTTCTTTATAAATATGGCTCCACTTTCTTTATTCTTTCACTTTTCATAATCTTCCTCTCTCTCTAAACACTTTTGCTCTCTCTTCTCTCTAGCAATCATGTTGTCAAAGGTGCTGGTAGGGCTCTCCGCTTCACCTCTAGCCTCACTCCTTGGCCTACTAGTGATCCTAGAGTATTCTGTTGATATTGATACTGCATATGGTTTGGCAGCGTCCGACACTATGCTGGGGTTTACTATTACTTCCTCAATAGATACGCTGGATCCTGATTTTCCTGCTCAGACTCACCTTTCATGGATCGAGGTATTCGCTAAAAAACATTTTTATTTACCATTTTTAATGTGATTTTATCCTATTTAGAAACTAGATTGGAACTGATCCTTGAACCATGTTGTGGAATTTTAACCTAGTAAAAATTAAAAAAGGCAAATTAGGTCCGCCAAATATTTTTCCAGCGAAGATAAAAGAACCGGCGAGGGCCTGACACTCGCCAAACTCTCTGGTGAGGGTCCTAAGGACCCTCATCAGACTCTCTGGCGAGGGTCCTAAGGGCCCTCGCTAGACTCTGGTGTGGATTTATATACCCCTCGCCAGACTCTCTGGCGAGGGTCCTTTAGAGACCTCGCCAGACTCTCTAGCGAGGGTCCTCAGAGGGCCCTCACCAGACTCTCTAGCGAGGCTCCCCTGGGACTCTAGCCAGAGTCTCTGGCACACGGCCCCGAAGGCTCACCGAATTTTTCTAGCGGCACCTCTCGGGGCCCCTGTCGCTCACCTACATAATTTTTTATTATTATTATTTTTTATGTGAAAAAGAGATTGGAAAATAATTGAAACTTGGAGTACATACGTCTTTTGGATCTGAAATTTTTTTAAGGAAATATTTTTCGAAAAGATAATCAGATTCAGATTCTAAATTATTTTAGATCCAAGAAAATTTGAGGACTTTTTTGAAAAAAGATTTGAAAAAATAAGGTTCTGGACTTAAACGTGTTTTGGATCTAAATCATTTAAGAAAAACTAAAAGAAAAATTATCTTGGTATATTTCTCGATGTTCTTGCATTTAATTACAAAATGTGTATTATCTGATTTCATTTGCTGTCCCCCACACTTCATCCCACGGGTGGATATTCCAGGATCCAGGCATGGTATTGTCACGCCTCTTCTCACCCTAAGCTTATCTAAGCCAGCGAGGCCACTAATTTTGGTCCTTTGGCATGATCTTTATGGCCTATCTTGTTACCATATGCGACATTGGTTGCGTTTACTCAGAGGTGGTGCGATATCTCGCACACCTTCCATTTTCTAATAGAGGAGATTACCATTACTCCTTTTGACATCGTAGTGATCATTGGTTTATCGTGGACTGGTACTGTGATCCGGTTTGACACCTTTTTAGAGCGGTTCTTCAAGGCTCCCACCGCTTGTAACCGCGTCAGAGACTTGCTCGGTGTTGACCCTAGAGGCTGGGCATTGAGTTATAGCATGTTTTTTGACTACTAGACGGGTCGACAGTCTGTTTCCAAGGTTGAGGTTCCTTTGTACGTCCGGTTATTTTTGGCCACCCTGTTGAGTGTCACATTTTTCCTGGTCTTGAACAGCGAGATCAACTATGGGTTGATTGAGCTGCTAGCGGACTTGGACGGAGTTAGTGGCCTTAACTGGCCATGAGCGATCCTAGCGCAGACTTATTTCACCCTTGACTTGGCTATTCGGGGTCGCTTACAGGCTCTGTGTTGCTGCCCCATGGTTCTTCAGGTATTGTTTGCTTACTTTGTGATTGCGTATGTCGATTTTTTGATTGATTAATCTTAATTAACCCCTTTATTTTTGTAGGCATGTGCCTTTTTTTATCAGTTCCTTCTCGTCCTGCAATTCGTTGATGCTCCGTGTATGGCCCGGATCTGTTCATCTTTTGAGAGGGATGTTTTGGATTCTGCTAGCCACTATCAGCATCTTTACGGGTTGACACTTGAGCAGGTGATGGACCTCATTTCTATGGATATGATCGCTTTTTGTCTTTAAATTTATTCTGACTTTGTTGTTTTTTCTTTTCAGGTGGAGCGCAACTCGTGGCGAGGTCTTCTGAGCTATCATATGGCAAAGGAGATTCGACGAGAAGTGGACCGCAATCGCTTCATCCTTGAGGGGCCCAGGACCCGTGAGTGGTACCTGGGTGAGCATATTCAATTCTGGTAGACTAAGCCAATGTTTGATAGGCGGATTCCGCTCACGCCTCCCACCAGATTATTTTGGGCGCACTTGTTGATTACTGATCCTGAGGAGCGGGAGGTACTCTTCGAGGAGCATGGCGTGAGGTTCTCTGGACATCGTGGTGACTACGAGGCCTTTATTCGGGAGAGGCTGCTCCCACTTCGCCCGCCGACTCAGCCTGAGGAGGCGTGATCCTCTATTCGAGTGTGTGGTCAGGGAGTTGATGGTGGTTTTGGTGAGGGTACCAGCGGTGCTGGTGTGGGGTGCCGGGTATGAAATTTGTTAACTATTTTATAGATATTGATCTGTTTCTGACTGTTTATCTGTCTTTGTAGGAATTTTCCCGGAAGAGGGTTCGAGTGCCTGATTTGAATGTTGCTACGAGGGGGGGAAAGTACATCTTCCTTGGGAGTTGTTGAAGGAAGATTCACGATTCCCCTTGACTCTACCTTTTACTTGATGGTTTCCATGGGGATCGCGCAGCAGGTGCCTCTTCCCCCGAGCTACCACACATTGGCCTATGATCCTTCCGACACTACTCACGTAAGTTTTAGATCACAAGCAATCTTTGGGGACGTCTTACCGTTCGTTTATTCACTCCTTTCCTTTTGCAAGTCATACGTGAAGAGATGGATCGGGGTAGCTAAACATTCCTTTGCATTGAGAGACTTGATGATTTCACAGGATGGGATTACATATGTATGTTGTATTTCTCGACCTGTCATATGCGATGTATGAAATGTCATTTTTTTTTATGTATATGGATGTGATTTTCGTGACATGTTTTATGACTGTAGGATATGGCCGCGAGGAGCGAAGAATTCGAGCGGCGCTACCAAGAGCTCGATGGTCGCTTTCAGTCACTGGATATCAGCCATTAGGGTCTAGATGCTTGCTATCATGGCCTTAAGGTTAGTCACCAAGAGGTGGGAGTCCATTACCAGGGTTTGGAGGCTCAATATCAGAGTTTGGAAGCTAGTCACCAGAGTTTGCAAGCTCAGTATCAGGAATTATTACAGTAGAATGCCGTAGCAGAGCAGGCTCGAGTAGAAGCACGGCCATCCACCTCGGGCCTCCACCAAACTTGATCTCAGTTCCCTGCTTGATGACATAGATGTTGGGCAGCTCCTCCCTCTAGAATGTGACACCGATTTTCTCCACACTCCTCAGCCTCCTCCTATGTCCGGTTCAGCTGATGGTGTTCCTGGGAGACTAGGTGTCGAGGATTTTGAGATATCCACCATGTTGCCCCAAGATTCAGTGGGTGGAGAGAACTCATAGGCGGCGCATGCTTAGGAGTTCCCTTTTAGCTTTATTTTTAGATTCCTTTTTTCTCGAATCTGACTCTTTTTAGATAACTCTGTCTTGTAGAATCTCAAAAAAATCTTTGGATTAATGAAAGAAGAGAGGATTTTGGCCGTTGCATGCTAAGTCCTCATATGTTGTGTTTTATTTCATGAATATGCTTGCTTGTTTGTGAATGTTTTGCGTATATGTATGAATGAATGTTAATGCTAATGTATGCGGTTAATGTGTGTAGGCAATATCGGTCTTGAGGTATTTTCTTTAGCTCTCTTCCTTTTTGATGTTGACCTGTAACGAGCGCCTTAGGGTCTTTGTCCACACCGTTCAGGGACCCAATTGGCGAAGGATAGAGCGCTTTGGTCTGCGGGGTCTTCAATACCTTGCTTCTAGGCCTATGAATATGGCTTTCATTCGTGTTGCTTTGAAGTTATGGGATCCTACCACTCATGTTTTTTATTTTGCCGACTTCGAGCTTTATCCCTTGGTTAAGGAGTTTCATGCTATCCTAGGTCTCCCTTTTCCGAAGGAGTTGACTCCATTATCCCCCGCGAGACTATCCTTCACCTTTCCTTCTTTTCAGTTTGGAGGTGAGGATAAATTGAAGGGTTTATGGAACCTGGAGTCTAGTGGGAGCTTTTTATCAGCTCCCCCTGATGTTGGTGGATTCCGGGTTGAAGCTGTCCTTGGCTGGTGTGAGACTACACCTAGCACTCATCTAGCTTGGCCTTCAATGGTGACTCTACTTCTTCTAGCGGAGTTTGTTTGCGAGGTTGGAGCGATTGCCCCTTTCCGCTTGCTATCGGTCATTGACCCACTCTCCACAGGCCTTTCTCCTGCAGCTTTAGCCTTAGCTGAGAATCTGATTCACTTAGACGCTGCTTCGGTGAATCTGGATTTAGCAGGAGACCATTTTACTTTACTAGAGGTAATTCTCTTTCTTTATCTCTTTCTTTCATTATTTTCATTATTTATTTAAACAAATGGATTAACATAGGTATGGTTGTTGGAGAAGCTTTGCTTGACTGCTGATCCACATTTAGGGAAGGCTCGGTACCTCCCTTCTCATTATGGTCCTAGAGGCTTTACTAGGAAGGACCATCGTTCGCTGAGTGAAGGTGGTTGGGTCGAGATTCTAGGCTCCTACCGAGCTTCTGAGATTCATTGGCTTAGTCGTTGGTTGGAGATTCCGTTCATGGTTATCGACATCCATGATTCTGGTGTTTTGCTGATGGGGTTGTTTGGCATCACATCCTATTCCCCTTCCCGTCTATGAAGGCAGTACGGGCATCAGCAACGGGGTTCCTAGGTCTCTATGTTCAACCCATTTCCACGACTTCGGTGCTGTCACACTTGATGCTATACGAAGGCTTTGGGCACGCACTCGAGTTGTTATATTGGTTTACACTACCTCGGAGACCATAGATACTAACGAATTCTACCACGGATGGCTTGGTGAGATCAAGGTTCTCCCTGATGCTAATAAACACTATATGGTGTCTCGTGAGTGAGAGAGGGATGAAGATGGTTTGGACCCCCTTCCTCATACTTCGAGGAAGCGTGCTCGGTGGAATGACTGGCACCCTTAGATGTTATTTGTTTTCTCCATTTGTTTTCTGACTTGTGTTTTTGGCTTCTTCTTGGATTATGAAATTTGTTGAACTTTATTTTAATTACTTGCGATATTTTGTATGCATACATTCATATAAACATAAACATAAATCCTTGCAAACATAACACATTTCATTAAATGACTTTAAAAAGGATACAAGTTTTCCAATGATTCAAGTCCTGCTGCCTGTTAGCCTAGAACAGGTTTTCTAACTCGCGGTCCCTCTTTTCCTCACCATGTCCTAATTTTTGCCTGATTCGCCCTTCACAGGATTTTCAACTCAGCAGACATTTCTGATTTTTTGTACAAGAATGGTCCTAATGTTACTCAAGTAGCCAAGTGCCATCTGGCAGACTGGTTTCTCTCTCTTTTTTGGTGTACCACTTTTGTAAATTTATTTCTTTTGTTTTTACACGTAGCACTTGAGCTTATCTTGATTGATTGGATTGACGAACTCGTTTCTATCCATGTCTATGATCTTGGTAGCTCCTTTGCTCAAGATTTTCTTAATGACATAAGGACCTTCCCAGTTTGGGCGAAACTTTCCCCTTTAGTCCACATATGAGGGTCTCATTTGTTTCAGAACCAAGTCTCCTGCCTTTAACGGTTGGTTTCTAGTTCTAACTCGACTATTGTATGCCCTAGCCATGCGTTGTTGGTACATTTGCAAATGATCCAATGCCTTTAGCCGCTGTTCATCAATCATGGTCAACTGTTCAAACCTGGCCTTTGCCCATTCTGACTCCTCTAACCTCGCCTCCAGTGCTACTCAAAGCCATTTCACTTCCATTTCCACCGATAAAACTACTTCCATCCCATACACTAACGAGAAAGGGTTTGATTGGTGGGAGTTTTGACACTCATCCTTTATCCCTATACTGCGAATGGTAACTTATCAGCCTAGTCCCTGTAGGTAACGACTATCTTGCTCAAGATTTTCTCAATCGCTTTGTTGGTTACCTCTACTGCCCCATTAACTTGTGGCCTGTATGGTGATAACCGATGGTGCTCGATCCCATATTTCCTCATTAGGTCTAATGTGGAACCTTGGAATTAAACCCCATTATCCGATATGATGTGATGTGGGATGCCGTATCGGGTTAATATATGATTTTCTATGAACTTGGCCATCTTCTTAGTGGTGATGTTGGTGTAAGATTCGGCTTCCACCCATTTTGAAAAGTAGTCGACTACTACTATAATGAATCAATGTCCATTAGTCGATTTTGGCCGAATCTCACCAATAATGTCGATGCCCCACGTTGAGAATGGCCAAGGAGTAGATAAGCTATGGAGTTCGGATG
>CATIWQ010540636.1:0-27861 GCA_949673415.1 Euphorbia schlechtendalii | reverse complement strand
AAATCTATTTATTTAATTGATCATGACTATAGAAATGTCTCTTTATTTGAATTATCATGACTACGGAAAATATATTTATCTGATTATTCATGACTATGAAGATCTATTTATCTACGAAAATGTCTTTATTTGAATTATCATGACTATAAAATGTATTTATTTGATTAATCATTACTATGAAAATATATTTATTTGATTGATTATGACTATGGAATATTTGAATTGTTATGATTATGAAAATTTATTTATTTGATTAATCACAACTACGGGAATCTACTTATTTAATTAATCATGACTATAGAAATGTCTTTATTTGAATTATCATGATCATGGAAATATATTTATCTGATTAATCATAACTACGAAAACCTATTTATCTATGTAAATGTTTTTATTTGAATTATCATGAATACGGAAATATATTTTATCTATAAAGATGTCTTTATTTGAATTATCATGACCATGGAAATTATATTTATTTGATTGATTATGATTATGGAATATTTGAATTATTATGATTATGTAAATTTATTTATTTGATTAATCATAACTATGGAAACTCTTTATTGATTGATCATAACTAATGCAAATGTCTTTATTTGAATGATCATGACAATGGAAATATATTTATATGATTAATCATAACTATGAAAATCTATTCATTTGATTGATCATGACTATGAAAATGTCTTTATTTAATTTTATCATGAGTATGAAAATGTATATATCCAATTAAACAACTTATAAAAATATATTTATTTAATTTACTATTATTAAATATTATTTGAATTATTATGATTATGGAAATGTATTCGTTTGATTGATTATGAATATAAAAATGCATTTATTTGATTGATCGTAATTTTTGGAAATATATTCATGCATTGTTCCCTTATTCTTATTGTTTACTTAAATCTATATTTAATATCTAGTCCATATAAAATTTTCATCATTCCTTTTTTATTGCAATACATAATGTAGTAATTTTAGTGATCAAGGTTTTGGATTTTTTTGTACCGTGATTATATATGTTGGATTACTTATTTTGGTGTGTACAAATTTGCCTTTCTATATTTTGAAACATAAAAAGCAATGGAAAAGTTTTTGACACAATGCCAAAATTTCAACTGAATACTACGGATTCAACTGAATACAACTGAGTAATGTCAAGTACACAAAACAAAAATAAATCAAACCAAAAAACTACACAAGTATTCAATTCATAAAAATTCTAATACTTCTTGTACTAGTGTAGCATCACAAGTTAATTGTGTAGGAAGGTTGCCGCTCCTTTCTACCTTTGCTTTGCTCATGTGAGGAATTTTATATTTGTGGCAACCTCTCACTTTCATAATTTCTATTATGCACAACTCTAGTGTCAAAAATACATGGTTAGACTTAACAATAAAAAATTTCTCAAATGAACTTATAACTGCATCAATAAGTTCATCAATTATTGTGAAGGACTCCATTTGTTGCAATGATTGAATAGCAGTGAAAAATCTAAGGTCCAAAACATACAAATTCGGAGAGTTAGGTTGACAAATTAATCGAATGTCTAATCCATGTTAAGAAGCTGCTTCACAAAACTCAATATCATTACAATCAATATGTATCCTAGCATTGTCTTGTTGGATGAATATTGGAAGCATTATTAATCTCTTAGCCATTTTTGCTTGATAGCCAGAATTACTTTTTCAATCAAGTAGACTCTCATTATTTCTCTATTAACTGAATTTATCAACTTAGTCTCTAGGGTGCCTGCAACTCTATTAACACTACTCTTTCTGGCTGACTTTTGTGTAACAATTGGAAATACGCCGATTTTTCCTGAGAATACCTCATTTCCTTGTGCATCAAATCTAGGACGAATAACAACTACTAAAAACATTACTTTTGAAATGAAATTTTTACTCTTACAAGTTCGCATTGGTTCATCTTCATCGGGTAACAAATAATATTTATTTGATTTTCTTGTCAAAAAAAACCATTTCTCATCAATATGAATAGTGTTATTCATTCCCTTAAATATTGGATCATGTGGTAGGCTACTTTCTTCAAGCATTGATATGCAGAATTGTAGGCGAGATTTTTTATTGTTTTCATTCAAAAAATGCTTTATAACATTAGTATGTTGTTGTAATTTTCCTGCCTTTAATAAACTATATGTTGTGCTTAGCATTAGAGCACTAATCTTTAATGCAGAAGATAAGGATCTAAGAGTAGACAGTTTTCGCAAGAGAATTTCACGAATCTGGTCATTGTCAACTTGAATTCTTTTTCGACCTCTATTTGATGTTTTCTTATGTGATACATCACCTCTAAAAGAGTCCTTTGATTGCTTCCAAATTTTTTGAACTGTACGGATTGATACGGAAAATGCCGATGCCACTTCGCCATTATCACCTCTATTTAATTTTCCATCAACACTTTTTTTTAGAAGCATTACGTATATCGCTCTTCTTTCATCATTAGTTATATTTTTTGTTGTCTTTCTAACACCACAAACACACATAATTATTGATTTTTCTGCTTGTATAATAAGATACCAGTGAGCTACCTATTCACTAATTTCCATTATATTGATTATGCATAAGTTTAATGAAATAAAAATTTTAATGAAAAACAATATGAAATACCTGTGTTGATAGTTATATCTTGATCTGATTCTTCCTCTGAGTCATTACTGTCATGCTCCTCTTCATCTCCTTCATAAAACATTTGTTCCATGGTTATATGTTCATCTTCACAAATTGGTTCACTGTTAAATCAAACAATATATTACTCGAAGAAGATTTCTCAAATAATGAAGAATTAGGACTATAATTGAGATAAAAAAGGTAACAAGAATTGTTTGTATTTGATTCCATTTTGTTAAACTTTCCAAGTTAAACGATTTCAGATTGAATATAAGGAAAGAAATTTATCACAAATTTTGAATTCGGATTTTGGGGGAAATTTTTTCAAAATGGAAATAATCATTTTACAAAAATTTGGCGCCATAAATTTGTATTTTGGAAAGTTCTAGATTTGAAGGGAAGGAAAAATACATTTCCAAATTCTAAATGCAATTAATAAAAAGTGATAAAGCATTAATATCATTACTTTAAATGAAAAGTTGGCACAATTAGAGAAGATTCTACTGACTACTTATTTGTATTAGTTAGGGGCATATTGGTATATTTATTAACTTAATTAATGAATTTTTGGTATTGATGAACTTACCAAAAACGTCTGTTAAAAAAAACGGAGGGAGTATTATTTATGTTTTGGAAAATATATTGATCATTTCAATTTTCATTTTCAAGTTGAAAAATAATTTTTCATCATGTTTTCTTTATGTTTTTTTTGTTGCTTTCGCACCGTGAAATTTTAACATATTTTGACTAATGAATTCTTACTATGGTTTTGACCAATGTTTTGCTATTCCTTATTGTAATTATTTCCACCCCTTCTATTAATATCTCCTTTATTATCTTATTAATAAATTAATTTAAAATTAAAAACTAAATTGTTTTCGCAATTACCCTTAAATTGGAAATGATTTTTTTGCTTCTTCCACCTGGAGATTTTGAATTCTACCTAAGTATATAAAATTTGTATAAGATCTTTTATACCATTATTATACCAATATAGCCAGTGATTAAAAAAGTTATGAAAGAAAGTAAAATTGGAAAATTGAAAGTGAGAAACTTTTTTGTTTATGGCAAAAATTTTTTTAAACAAGATATATAGTTGTATTTCTTTTTCCTTGAAATATCTGATATATATGAGGCCATTGGCCTTCATATTAACCCAAATTTAAGTTAAGGCCCAAAAATTTGTGTATGGAAACATGGCCCATGCTTCATCAGTTAATTATTTTTCTGAATGAGAACATATTAAATATGCTAAATATGACGGTTTATTTGCCACTAAATAAAAGTTTAATTAAAATAATAAAATGATTTAGGTTATTATATAAATATTTAAATTACAAATTATGAGGATTGATCTCCAACTTTTAATCCATAAATTTGCTAGGACATATAAACTTGGATTCATTGTTGTACTACGATTAGAAAAGTCACTTCATAAAATATAATTTGCCCTACCGTTAATGAGTAAAGGAAAATAGTTTTTTTATCAGTAATAATTTGTCACATATTTTTCTCCTCCAAAATTATTGCTTTATAGTACATTTTCTCAACTTATATATGTAAAAATGAAATATCAATATAAGTTATAACAGCTTTTCAATATGGATCTACTATTAATGAAAAAAATAATGCACGAAAAATTCTTAAGACAAATATTTCACTTGTAAAACAATTAACATTTTATGAGATTAATGTCAAATTAAAAAATTAAATTTCACAGCATAATGAAAGAGAAAGAAGGGAAAGCAAGGGAAAAGATTCTTTAAGATTAATTTAGAATAAAGTTGGAGATATAAAGAGTGAGAAAGTGGGAATTTTTTTTTTTTGAGATGCGCATTAAATCTTGACGTACTTAACTAAATTCACTTTAAAAATTATTTTAAACTTTAAAGAATCCCCAGGAGGGAAAGCGAGGACAAATATTTAGTAACTTGTTTGCTAATTGACTTTTATTAAAAACATCGGCTTATTTTAAAATTTCAGAATCGAACTAGATTTACTCAACCATTCCAAAGACACGTCCACCATATAAATGATTTTTTCTATTAAATAGCTTGATTAAATAAATGAAAAACACATATACCTAATTTTTACATATATATTTCAGCATATCTATATATTAGGATTTATTGTTGTTAAACTTAAAAATCCACTAAAATAAAGTGTGTAATAAAAGTTAGTATACATTATGAACCAAACTTGTATTTTATATAAAACTCAAGTTTGATCCACTAAATATCAGACTTTAACGGTTCGAGCGGAACTTTGTAAATTTGATTGTCCGAATTCGGTTTGCAATAGCAGGCTCGAACCAGACTGGATCGGACAGTACCACAACCGGTGAACAGATATGGTATGTAGTAAAAACAACACTTAAAAAAAATTGGGGTGGAACAGAGTAAGGGCCTGTATGGTATTGCTTTTCAAGCTGGTGTCATAACAAGTTACTCTCACAAACTTTTAATAGAATTACATATTTTAATTTTGAACAACATATTTTGATCATTCATACTATATAATTAGGAACTGTCTGATTTTTTTTTAACATAAACTCTGCTACTTATAACAAAAACTTGAAAATGGAATTTTTAAAAAATGCGAAAACCGATGTTGTTGAGAGTTTCCTAAAATGTGTCCACGTAATGGAGAAGATAGAACAGGTGGCCCAAAAATAAGGCCCAACTTCATCATACGTTTCTTGGATTTTTTTCCCTTAATTGAACTATAATTACACTCTCCTTCCCCATTTTCTTCACTCTTCACATCCCCAGCCGCATCTCTTCTCCATTTCCTTCGTCTTTTTCAGGTATTCTTTCCTTCTTTTATTCTCCTCTTTCGCTTCTTAATATCATCAATCAATTGAGATGCTAGATTCCGGTTACCTTTATTAGTTTCATATGTAATTGATTGTGCTCTTTATGATTTTTTTCCTTTGTGATGCATCCACATTTTGTTCTCTTCGACTTTTTTCTTTAAAACAGTTTCAAGTTTAGCTCCGACCGTTTCTCCGATTCAGATCCGGCTGTTTCGATGTTTCGTTTTCAGCTTTGATTTTATTATTACTGTTTGTCTAGCTTTTTCATTTTGCTTTCCACTTTAAAAAGTTGATTTTTCTTTTATTTTATTGTTTATTATTATTCACAAGTTGGTAAGTTGAATATTTCGCTGTTTCAAAGCGGAGTAACAAATGGCATTTTTTATCGTTTTCTTGGGTCGGTCACGTGATCTTTGGCTTTTTGCTGATGTATGCCTCGTGAAAAAATTTATAAACCTTTAAAATGGTTCAATTATTATTTCATATTCGAATTTTTTTGCCTAGAATCATTTTATGCTTCCATTTTTCCTTGTAATTAACGATTTTTCTTTGGATACCCTTTTTTTATAGAGAAAACAAGCATTTAAGTTTTGTTTCTTGGGATATTTTATTAGGAGTTCTCGTGTTATCTTAGTTGCTTGGGCTTTCCTGAAATTAAAATCATTAATATATCACATGATTCGTTCCAAGAAAACCCGGATTTTCTGCATAAAAAGATAACAATTAGGTAGATTGAGGTAAAACATACCTGTTATATTAGAGACTGAGTTGTTTGCTACCGGGTCAAATCAGTCCGTGCTGCAACTAAACAGCAAGTTGGTCCCATTTCATTCATTTTGAGGATGAAAATCAATCAATTTTTCTTCTTTTGTCATTGGTAGTCAGAAATGAGTTATGATCGTGTTGGACTTTACTTCTTTTTTGTTTTTCATTGAGTGGTCTCAAATTCTTTTTACATGTTAGTCTACTTGTGGATTTGTATGCATCACAAAATGATACTGTTGAATTTTTAGGATAAATGCGTAACATAGGCAGGCTAATTGAGTGTGCATTTCAGAATTAACACCCAATTACAAGATAACGTAGTCTGGCTAATTACGTTTAAGCCATAAGATGCGTTTCTCACTCCATACACATGCGGTGGACCAATCAAACTTTGTCCTTTTATATGCGTATGGCTCTTGTGACCACCAGTTGAATGTGCAGTGTGAATTTGTGGACGTGGTGTAATAATAGATGCCTATGTGGCCATAAGTAGATCTGTTACATATATTTGTGGACTCTGTTGGTTTGTATCTTTTTATATCTAAATCTGTGGTGGTTTGAGCTACCTTTGTATTGTCGTTAATGCGTATTGAAATCTTGTCCTCTCATGGATAAAGAGAATGGTTGATTAAGTACCACCTGTGCATAATTGTTCCAGAATAAGAGTAAGATGCAACTATGCAAGCTTGAACTTGTATCCAGTAAATTTATGGAATATTGAATCAGCAAATGAAGTATTTGAAGAAAAAAATATTCTTTTTCTTCCTTTCTTTTTCTCCAGCGATGGCTGTTTGATCTCATAGCCATATACATGTTTAGTGAAGGTCGTTTCTCAGTTTCTTGGTTGGTTGGTTGGTGAATTAAAAAAAATGCATTCCTCCATAAATGAGAATAAGACTTGTAACCACTGTTGTAGCTTTGGGTCATATACTTTTTTAAAGGAAGCATTGATTAGAGCAGATTTGTGATTTGTGTCAGTTTCACGCCATTTATATTTTCATACCCTGCTGGTTTTTTTTTTTTTAAGTTGCCTCATTTGGGCTTACATTAAATGGAAAGAAAAATCCTCAACCCACCCCGGATGTGACTCGAACCTGAGACCTCTAGAGTCCACAGCTTCTGTCTTAACCACTAGGCTAAGACCTCAATCACATATATCCTGCTGCTTATGTGGACATATCTTTGATTTAGCTTCACATTGGAAACTACTTATTGTGGTTGCCTAGTTTCAGTTACTAATCTGTTATATACAGACCATCATTTGTAAACTCACTCTGCTCTCTTTTATTTATTTATCCAGGTTGTGGAACAATGGGTGCCGGTGGGAGAATGTCGGTTCCCCCTTCTCCCGAGAAGTTGGAACTCGAAGCTCTCAAAAGAGTCCCTCACTCGAAACCACCGTTCACCCTTGGCCAGATCAAGAAAGCCATCCCACCTCACTGTTTCAAGCGCTCCATTCCCCGCTCCTTCTCATTCGTTGTTCAAGACCTGACCATCGCCTTTATCCTCTACCACATTGCCACCAACTACTTCCACCACCTCCCCCACCACCTATCCTACGTGGCATGGCCCATCTACTGGGCCATCCAGGGCTGCGTCCTCACCGGCGTCTGGGTCATAGCCCACGAATGCGGCCACCATGCTTTCAGCGACTACCAGTTGCTCGACGACATCGTTGGCCTTGTCCTCCACTCGAGCCTCCTCGTCCCGTACTTCTCGTGGAAACATAGCCACCGCCGCCATCACTCGAACACCGGGTCCCTCGAACGGGATGAAGTTTTTGTCCCGAAAAAGAAATCGAGCATCGGTTGGTACTCCAAATACCTCAACAACCCGCCCGGCCGGTTTCTCACTCTGACCGTCACGCTTACCCTCGGGTGGCCTCTATACTTGGCTTTCAACGTCTCTGGCAGGCCTTATGACCGGTTCGCCTGCCACTTCGACCCTTACGGCCCCATCTACAACGACCGCGAGAGGACCGAGATATTCATCTCGGATCTCGGAATCCTCGCGGTTTCTTTCGGCCTTTTCCGTGTAGCCGTGGCAAAGGGGCTTGCTTGGGTTGTTTGCGTTTACGGTGTCCCGTTATTGATCGTGAACGCGTTTCTCGTCCTGATAACTTATCTTCAGCACACGCACCCTTCGTTGCCGCACTACGATTCGTCCGAGTGGGATTGGCTGAGGGGAGCCCTGGCGACGGTGGATCGGGATTACGGGATCTTGAACAAGGTTTTCCACAACATCACCGACACCCATGTCGCGCACCATTTGTTCTCGACGATGCCGCATTATCACGCGATGGAGGCGACAAAGGTGATAAAGCCGATCTTAGGGGAATACTACCAGTTTGACGGGACTCCTTTTTACAAGGCGATGTGGAGAGAGGCGAAGGAGTGCATCTACGTGGAGGCCGACGAGTATGAGCAGCAGAAAGGCGTTTATTGGTACAGAAACAAGTTTTGATCTTTCGGGGAGTTTGCCGAAATGGGGAGGTAAGAGGTAAGTGTATGGTAGTAGTGTCTTTGCTTTTATTTGTAAGCTTAGCTTGTTGAATGTCTGTAACTGTACTGAACGGAACTGTAATCTTAGTTGTGCAACTTGTGGTTCGTTTTGAATAATCTTTTTGGAGTCTTAAATTTATGGTTTAAGTGGTTGCATGCCTATTGAGAATGGTGGTGTTATTTTCTGCTGAAAGTAATTTGCAATATGTTTGTCTGTTAAACACAAGGTAATAGCTTCAACATATCTTCATTTTTACTATAATACATGTTCTTGACTGAATCATTAAAATTAGACAATTTACAACTTTTCGTTCTGATAGATTTCAGAACATAAAAATTTGTTAGTTGGTGAATTCTAATTCTGCCATTGCAATGAGGGAGTACGTGATGACAAGGTTAACAATAAAAGACACCGTTTTTAAAATATTATCAAGATTCATAACTATATTTGCTTGTTTTTTAATTATTATTTTTACTGAAGAATACCTTAGAGGAAATATACAGCTCTAAACTGGGTGGACAAGGACAAGATCTAAGTCCCCCTGCTCGTTGCAGATGTAGTTGCTTGAGTCGCATGGTTCACAGATTTATTACCAAAAGTAATTCTAATATTCTGAAACTGAAGTGTAAGAATTCTACAATCCCGAAAGATTGAACCAACAGGAGAAAAATAATTGAAGTCATTATTGAGCGCATTGGCCACATTGATAGCATCAGATTCGAGAATGATATTATCGTAATTATTTACCTTTAACCAACTAAGTGCTTCTCTACAACTCATTACCTCAGGTAGGAAAGGGTTGTTTTCCCAGTGAATTACCGATCTAAAAGCAATGGTGTTGCCCGAAGTATGCAGCCATGTCTGATTGACTATTGATGGCGAAGGATACTAGCGTCGACATTGCACTTGAGCCAACCGGATGGGGGACCACGACACACTGCCAACAAGGGGGCAACAGATCTCTCAGGTTGTTTGTTTGCCGAGCACCGCTCAGTATAGAAACCAAGGCCTTGTCTCAGTACTTGAGATGTGATTCTCATCTTCCAGTTCCAAACTTGATTGTTTCTTCTAGCCCAAATTGCCCACATAACACAAGCCACTTTGTTAACAATCTTGCTTCTTTTAGAACTCACCCAACTCCACCAATCATTCATATGCTAGCAATAGTTACATGCCAACCCTCCCCAAAGAAATTATCCCAACCCAAATAGGATAAGCATGCATACAACTGACAATAGCATGAAAGGTATCCTCGTTCGAATCTCCGCATATGGGGCAAAGAAGATTTTTAGTCTCCATAACGTTGGAAGGGAGTTAGTGGCAATTTGACACAGGAAGAATTGAGCTCTTGGAGGAGAATGGGTGTTCCAACTATTACTCCAAACTTGTGACGAGAAATTAATTGGCATATTTGCTCTTTTTTATTATTATATAAACTTAATAAAATGTTTTTTTTTAAAAAAATATATAATATAGGCTTAATATTTATATATATTTTTTGATAAATTTTTATATCATTAATCAACATTTGTGTTTTGCATTAAATAATAATTGAATGAGAACATGACCAAATTCGTGTTTTTTTTGTGACACTATGAATTTATCTTTTGGAAATTGTTATTATTTATCTTTTCTTCAACCAACAAATCAAGTTTCACTACACTAATCCAATTATTATAAAAAGTAAAATCTAATAATTTTGTTAAAAGTAAAATCACTGTAAATTTTTTTAGCCGGATTTGAGTTAAAATTGGAGTTGAGACGATTTGAAATTTAAGAGAAACGGATCAAACCCAAATTTCGTGAAACAAGTGGACGATTGGGAACTGAAGTTCATTCCGTAATTAAGGTCATTATATACCGTCTACCATACCATAGGCCACCAAACAATTATACAATAATTTATTGGTTTTTCTATGATTAATTTCTTTCTTACACTAACAAACATTTCTTTTCTTTCAATTTAATTTTTTTATATATATAAATATATGAAGAGACTTGTATCAAATCTAGATTCTCCTACTTCCACTTTAAAATGTGTATAAATTGATATACATACAATTGGTAACGGATCTCCAATTGAATTCAATGTATGTAAAAATTCTTCAATGTGTATATATAATGGATTTAATTGAACTGAAATCCTTAAAAAAAAACACACTCATCTCATGAAGTAACTATTACTTTCTCACTTTCCACCATTCATTTAATGGTGGAAAGTGACAAGGTATAATCACTTTCTAGTGGACCCTTTCGTATATTTTAAATACTAATTTAGTATGATACGTTAAAACGAGTAAATAATTATAATTTTCCTCGGACTTATCCAAATACATTAATAAATTCATTAACTTTCTCAAATAAATTTATTGGTTTATATATTATATACGTTTTCTAATTACTCAAAATTATTCTAGTTGCATATAATTTTTCAGTTAAGTTAAGTTAAATTAAATTAACACGTAACGAATTGACGAGTAAACACATAGTTCAATAAATTGAAATTCCATTATTTTATATCCAGCGTCGGCCCTGGAGAATGGATGAATGCAATGCAGCATTTTGCCTTTCAGTTTACAGTTCTTTAATGGCGCTCTAATTAAAAAGGCAAAGCTTTTATTCATAGGCCACACAGAGTCAGTGCTGGCCCTGGGCAGGGTGGTGCGGCTGCCCAGGTCCCCTAAAAGTTATAGGCCCCAAATTTCCAATCAAATGAGCGTTGAGTTTTCTTCAATTTCTGTACATAGATCTGAAGTTGCGTTCCTGTTCCCTACCAAGGAAGAAGACGGGTTGAATTGAAAATTTGGATCCACTTTTAGTTGGTGGGCCCAACTAAAGAGAAATCAAACATAACCGTAGGATAAAACAAAAATGGTGGATGATATAGCGTAGGCACCCGTTTTCCAATGTGAAAAATATTTACAGAAATAACTATTTTTAAATTCCAAACTCTCATTAAATTATTTTTTCCAATATATATCAATTATTCAAAACATTAATTAACTTTGAATTCTGTAATTTTAATATTTCGATTCAATAAAAAGTTAACTATTTTTTACGACATATTATTTCAATTTAATGAAGTAGTTTTCGTAACAATGGATAATGTAATTAAATTTTTTATCAACTTTTTTTTAAAATTTATCAATAAATTTACTTCAAAAAATGGTTGAATGACTAGAATTTTTAAGTGATGTTTTTTTCAGTTAAATATAATAAGAAATTGTCAAAATTTTATAATTTATTTATCTTATTGTTTATATTGAATTTGTGATTCGTGCAAGTGCAATGAAGTTGAATGTTTTTTTTTTAAATGTAAATGCATGTGTAAATTTTTATAAGAATATATGTATTTTTCTATATTTTATTGATAACATACTTCTCATCAAAAGTTCTTGTATAACTTTTAAGTTTATTAGGCACAAACTGATCGTTATCAAATAAAATTTTTCAAAGGGGCTTGATAGATAGTTTCATATATAGTTTTGCCTAGGGCCCAAAAAATTTCAGGACCGGGGCTGCACAGAGTGAGTTGAGTTTCTGGCTTTCAGGTACGTATTTGTAATTACTGTGCTGGGAAGGCACTCTGCGTCTTTCATACTTTCAGCTTTACTTCCGGTTATTCTTTCGCTATTGATTTAGGATGCCTATGCTCCTTTCAATCTATTTTCCTTGTTTAGTCAACAAACAAACTATTTAATGGATTTTGGAGTCATTCAAACTAATTTTTTGTGGCCATAGAATTTTGATATAAATTGAAATTTGGATTCCTGTTTGAGACTGACTAGTTGAGCTTCTAGGAAAATCATGCACGACTAGCTGCTGGTTTCAAGTCTTCCATTTTGATTCATAAGTCTTGCTTAATGTTTTTGGACTTTTACTATTGCATAACCTGCTGTGTTGATCATGGGATTGGGAACCAAATTTTGTGTTCTTGAGCTCTTGTTATCTGTTGGATTCATTTTCATTTTAATGGCTACTGCTGCTGCTCCGACGGAGGTTCGGTGCATTGATAGCGAAAGACAGGCTCTGCTTGTGTTCAAGGAAGGATTTAGGGGTCCTTCTGATCGTTTCTTGTCATGGATTCCTGATGAAGATTGCTGCAAATGGAGTGGAATTGGTTGCAGCAACATCACTGGCCATGTTTTGTCGCTCGATCTTCACTCTAGTGAATCTTCTTCTCAACAACTGCAAGGCGTGTTGAGGGACTCTTTGGTTCAGTTGCCGTATTTGACTTATCTAGACTTGAGCTCCAATGACTTCTGCCAGATGTCGATTCCAGGCTTTCTCGGCTCCCTGCCTAACTTGGAATACCTCAATTTGTCTCATGCTAATTTTAAGGGGTCTGTTCCTGATCGCATTGGTAATCTCTTGCACTTGATCTCGCTTGATTTGAGTGGTAATGGCTACTCTTTGAAAGCAAATGGTTTTACTTGGCTTTATGGTCTTTCTTCTTTGAGGTTTCTTGATTTGGGTGGGGTTGATCTGAGCAGTTCAGCGAATTGGCTGGATGCTATTAACATGCTCCCTTCTCTTACCGAGTTAAGTTTGCATGCATGTCAACTTAATTACCTATCTCAATCTCTGCCACTTATGAATTTCACTTCTCTAAAGAAAGCTCGATCTTTCATTTAACTATCTTGATGGAAAACTACCCCACTGGCTTTTTGGCACACAAAATTCTCTTGAACGCCTAATCCTCAGAAGAAATTATTTGTATGGTCCAATCCCTGAAGCCTTTTGCTCCATGACTTCTCTTGTTAAACTTGACCTGTCAGAGAATAACCTTGAAGGCCCTATACCCACATGTTTGGGCATGGTCATCAATCAAAGTCGCCCTGTTAAGAATTCGTCATTGAGAGAATTATATCTTTCTCACAATAATCTGAACGGAACTTTACAGGAAGTTCTTCCAAACCTCTCAAAATTGAATGTCCTTGATGTTTCTTGGAATTCCTTGGAGGGTGTTGTTACGGATTCTCATTTGTTAAACTTCAGTGGCTTGCGAGTATTGGACTTTTCTGGGAACAATTTATCTCTGAAAATCAGTCCAAACTGGCTTCCTCCTTTTCAGTTGGAGAGTATAGGTTTGCATTCTTGCAAACTCGGGCCAAGCTTTCCAAAATGGTTGCTTACCCAGAACAACTTTTCTTCCATTGACATCTCAGACTGCGGTATATCTGATATTGTTCCAGATTGGTTTTGGGATCTTCCTTCTGAGATTAGGCTTCTAAATCTTTCTTCCAACTCCTTGAGAGGAACGATTCCGGATATTTCATCCAAACATCAACTTTCAGCTGTAGATTTGCGTTCAAATCAATTTTCAGGTCCAGTTCCTCTTCTCCCTCCCCAAATGAGTAAACTGATTCTAGCCAGTAATTCTTTATCAGGATCAATATTCCATTTATGTGACCTTGTTAAGGAAAATAATTTCTTGCGGTATTTGGATCTCTCTGAGAACCTGCTGTCAGGAAATGTTCCAGACTGTTGGACTCATGGAAAAAAATTGATCATCTTAAACTTAGCAAGCAATAACCTTTCTGGAAAAATACCAGAGTCAATTGGGTATCTTGTAAGCCTCAACACATTGAGATTTGATAATAATGTTCTATCTGGGGAAATTCCTTTATCCTTGAAGAACTGCACAAGTTTGTTTGTTCTTGATTTTGGAGAAAATGCGCTATCTGGAGCTATCCCTGACTGGATTGGAGGATCTTTGTCAAACTTGATGATTCTCAGGTTGTGTTCGAATTCTTTGAAGGGGAATATTCCTTTGGAGCTCTGCCGATTGAAATCCCTGAAGATCTTGGATCTGTCCTCAAATCATTTGTCAGGAGAAATTCCACGATGCATTGATAATTTTAAAGCCATGGCTGAGCTAGAAAGTGTTCGCTCTTATATGTACGATCCTTATTCTTCATACACAGAGTCTTCGCTCTTGAAAATGAAAGGGCATAGACTTTACTTTGCTCGAATTCTTGTATATGTGAAGTTGATAGACTTGTCATCAAATAGTCTAACTGGAAAAATTCCGGATGAAGTTACAAGCCTAGTTGGGCTGATCTCCTTGAATCTGTCAAGAAATAGTTTGACGGGGATTATACCACGCAAAATAGGTGACTTAGAGCACATGAAGTCTCTTGATTTGTCACGGAATCAGCTTTCATGTGGCATTCCAACCAGCGCTACTGAATTGCTTTTCCTTTCATTTATAGATTTGTCAAATAACAAGTTGTCAGGACCAATTCCTTCTGATGGACAGTTTGCTACTTTTGGTGAAACATCATATCTACATAATAAGAACCTTTGTGGACCTCCCCTTTCGAATAATTGCACTGAAGCATCATATGAAGATCCAAGTTGTATCAGTGAGGACTCAAGAGGCAACAACACAAGCACGGACACAGAAGAAGAGCATGAATTTGAAATACCTCCTTTCTATGTCAGCATGGTAATTGGCTTCATTGTAGGATTTTGGGGAATTTGGGCACCTTTACTTATCAAAACTTCTTGGAGGCATGCCTATTTTCGATTTGTCAGCCATTTGATGGATCAGATTTATGTCCTGGTAGTGGTTTATGCTGCCAGAATACAGAGGAAATTCTGTACTCCACAATTGAAGTGAAAACTGTATCTAGGCTTTATTTATTTTGTTTTCTATTTATAATGTGATGAAAAATTGTTGAATTGGTGCCCAAAATATTTTAATAATGTCATTTTAGTTACTTGAAGTTTATAAATGAAGTAGTCCGATATTTAGTTTTTACTAAAATTAGAGTTTTATATATTAGTTGAATGAGTGGGATATATATAATGGTAATGTAAGTAGTGGAGTCTTGAATGTGTTAGTGGGTCTTTTTAGTTTACTTTGTGTGCCTATGAAAAGGGTAAAACATATTATTATTTTGATGAGATGAAATGAAATGATTAATGAAGATTAGAATTTATTTTAATCATCTCCCTTCTATTTTATTTGTTCTTCCAAATTTTCAAAAAAAATAAATGCCTATTTTTTTCATTGCATTAATTAGAGTTTAAATAGATGACCTGAGTTGATTATAATTACTGGCACGACTCCTTCGATGTTGTTATAGGATAAATTTAGAGACACCAGCAAGCGAAAACCCTGCAAAAATTCTGGAATATGTCCTGATATATTGTTGCGAGGAAGATCCAAAACATGAAGGCTTCGTAATGAACTCAATGAGGAGGGAATGGATCTGTTTAAGAAATTGTTCTGCAATGCTAACACTTCAAGTCTTATGCAAATTCCAAGACAACCAGGTATTTCTCCAGATAACAAGTTATCCAAAATACCCAACTCTTCTAAATTTTTCAAATTTCCTACTTCAGTTGGAATTGCACCCGTGAGTTGATTTGCAGATAAGTCTACGAAGATTGACAAGGATGAGAGACTGATCACCTGCGGGGGTATGGTTCCACTGAGATTATTCGAATGAAGATCCAATAGCATCAGATTTCTGCATTTGGCTAAACTTGAAATTTATTCTCAGATAAACGCAGCTCGAACAACAATGTTAGATTTTCCAGAGAAAATGGACTAACTTCCAGAAATTTTGTTTGTTGATAAAACTACAACCTTTAAGGATTGGAGCAGAATAAATGCCATTATTGTTGATTCATATTTTTCTTTGTTTTTCAAGGATTAACAGTTTTGACCACTTTTTTAATTGATAACTTGGTCATTCTTTGATCATTGGACACATTTCCTCAATTCCAACTACATCATTAGGATGCTCGAGTGTTGTTCATAGTAGTGCCGTTGTTGATTTAAGAGATCCACATTTTTTTTCTACAAGTCGATGGATTTTTTTTTGTGAACACGAATCGGTGGATTTGATTACCTATGTTTTAAGTGTGCGGATGGATTAAGATTTACATATTTTTTTTGTATTTAAGCCTATTTTGCACAGAAACTCTGCAGTGCAAGTCTCGTTTGAGGCCTTTAAAACATAAGAGATGATGATGGTAAAAGAAGGCAATGTAAGTTAGAAATGTTGATAGTGGTAGTGGAAGTCATGGCCTTGCAACATCAAACTAGTTGGAATTGGAATTATTAGTAATAATTGTAAGCAACTTTAGTGATTAGCATTCATTTTTTTTTTTTTTATGATTGATGTGTAATTCAGTATATTATTGTTGAAAAAACTTTAGTTTTCTTACTTCATAGTAAAGCTTTGTTCTTTTGGGCTGATTGAAGTTGAACTGAACTGAATTTTTGAAATATTATTCATTCATTTACACATTAAAAGGCGGACAAGCGTCGATTGAACATCTTGTCCGAAGCATCTCGTGCTTGCCTCATCACTCTTGTTTATGAAAAAATAGTGATAGAAGTGCAAGTCTTGGTCATGCTTAATTATTAAGGATCATTGGATCCACCACCTTTGCTACTTCCACCCTGATCTTTGAAAAGGATTTGTAGCTCCCTCGTTTTTTGATAAATGATTTTGTAGCTCTTTCAACTTTTAAAAGGTTTATTACTTTACATCCTGAATGTTACGTGTCAACTTCTGATAGAAGATAAAAAGTAAGGAAAGATGGCATCTTTGGAAAGGCATATCAATCAAAAGATGACACATGATGTTTAGGAAGCTACAAGGTTTATTTTTTAAAAGATGAAGGAGCTACGAAGTTTTTTTAAAAAATCTGGGGGGTAATAGGTGGAAATGACAAATGTGAAGGAGTTAATAATGCATTTGACGTTATGATAATCATGGTCTTGCAAATTTAGAAAATTCAGAAATTAAAAATTGAAAAATAATATATGAAATTAGTTAATAGGTCAAATGCATTATTAATCCTCTCAACTTGGCTCAAATAGTCAGATGCCACCTCCAACTTGCAAATGGATCAGATACCCCCTTTAACTTGGCAAAAATGAACCACTTAGCCCCCTCAACGTCACGTGTCAGAATCTGGTTGGTTTGACTTTTCAAAGATACTATTTTTCTGATTTTTTCTCTCCAACCAGAAGTCAACGCGTGGCATTGAGGGGGCAGACTGGTGCAATTTTGCCAAGTTAAGGGGGTAACTGGTCCTTTTGAAAGTTGAGGGGGCAACCGGCTTTTAGAGCCAAGTTGAGGGGGGTAATGATGCATTTGGCCTAGTTAATATGATGATTCTTAGTTGATATTAAACCTGTTCACAGGCCGGGGTACCCTCCCGGCTCGAGCTCGCTTCAACGGGCCGGGTTTGGACACTCGTTTTTTAAAAAAGCCCGGCCCGAGCCCGAGCCCGTCGAAGCCCGAAGATTTATGGGCTGGGCTTGGTTTTTATATAAATACCCGAACCCGGCCCGACAAATAATTTTATTTATTTATTATATATATATACATTAAATTTATAATTATTTTAAGTTTTTATATTTTCTCTTATTAAATTTGTATACTTGATTACAATAAATGTTACTAAATATTAAAGATTTTAAGTAAACAATACAATTATATTAAAAATTTAAACATATTTTGATCTACTTTATTTTTTTTTTAACTTAGTTTAATAAAAAAATTTATAACAAAAAAATATTCATGGGCTTGGGCCAGGCTTGGAAATGACCTTGCAAACCCGGTTCGAACCCAGTCCGAACCCGAAGTTTTAAAGTATGGGCTTGGCCGGGCTTGGGTTAGCTTTTTTTATAAAAAAAACCCGCCAAGCTCGGCCCGCTCAACGAACAGGTCTAGTTGATATCACTTTTGGATACAAAATTTAGACAAGTGAGCCTTGCTGGTATCTTACATGTATTATGTCTGAAGTTACAACATTTGTTTGAGGAGATCCATGTTATTGACACATTTGCAATGATTATGCGTTATGGAAAAACTATATATGAATATAACAAGTTATTAAGCGAAGCATATACATCAATTTGAACCGTGGATAATTCCACACAATGAAAAATAAACAGATCAAAGGGAGAAAAATAACAAAGAAAATAGCAATAATCAACCAATCAACAGTCAAATATTTAGATATTTTAAACTCTTTAAATTTTTAAACCCTAGACGATTACTTAATTGACCTTCACACTAGGATCACTTACATATATCCATTAGTTTTCAGTTTTCTATCAAAAATCATAAAATCGATTTTTTCAATTTTTTTCCTCCAACATTAAGGATGTGTTTGGAAACAAATGTTATAAGAAAATGAAAAGAATTCAATTGAATTCAATTGAATTGGTTTCTCATACAAATTTCTTTGTTTGGAAACTTCATTTTATATAAAAAAATTGAATTGATTGTTAACTAATAAATTTAAACATTTTTTCAAAATAATTTATATAAATATTTTAACTTCTTCAACTCAAAGTAAATGAGAAGCTAAAATGGTGAAAATAATATTCAAATGTA
Source organism: Euphorbia schlechtendalii (assembly GCA_949673415.1). NCBI lineage: Eukaryota > Viridiplantae > Streptophyta > Magnoliopsida > Malpighiales > Euphorbiaceae > Euphorbia > Euphorbia schlechtendalii. The sequence continues at coordinate 8,767 of CATIWQ010540636.1, read as the reverse complement.
TAATTTAAATGAATTCTTTTGAAATCTTGCAACTTTTTATAAGATTTCAAATCAAATGCATTCACAAGATGATTTGAATTCTATGGATATTTGTTTGGTTCCAAACAAAGGAATTTGATAAAGTGAATTCAAATGAATTGAATTCTTTCAAAATTCACCTTTCCAAACACACCCTAATCTCCGTGAGCCATTTCTTTTTACATATACAGCTAAACCCAATATCTTTATTTCTATAATTATATATTCTAACATATAATTAAAATTAATGAATACTTGTTATACTTAACTCACACCAAGCTCTTTTTTATTTTTAGTTTCATAGTAGATCTGTTTAAGTAATAAAAAAATATCATATATATCCAATGTAGTGTTATTTATCGAGAGAAAATTATGACACCTCATTTTAAGTTTCTTTCTATGTCCTTCATCGTCACAATTTATTTTTTCATTTTTGAGATTGAAACAAACTCACATTCAGCAAATTATAGCATAAAAAATAACACAAATCATAAAATTTAAAATATAAATTTATTACAGTCTTAGACAAGTTCATATAGTAAACAGTGATTATAAAATCGTAAATTCAAATCCACGTTGGAGTGTATGGAACTTGGGTGGTGATTTTTCTTTTTTTAGCAATTAAAAGGATAAGAGCTCTCCCCAAAATTCACTTACAAGAACAATACCTTATAGCAAACTACCCATGATACTCCTCCACTCTTCAACCGTCGGATCACTCACGATTTTCCAGATCACAATTTACGCAATCATACACCGTCAGATCTACCTACAAACTCAACCACGTGCTATGAAGGATAAGGATGCGACACAGAGAATAATTCCCGATCTAGTTTTCATTTTTATAAAAATAGAATAATTAAAGAAAACAAAATTCAAAAAATTTGAAAGTGAAGCGGGTGGTTTATACCGTTTGATAGGGCTTTCAAATTTTGAAAGATACGCTGAAAGCCTCCTTTTTCAAGCGCGCCCCTTCCCTTCTCTCTTTCTTTTATTTATTCATTTCTGCTTCGCTTCTGTTTCAATATTTATAGTGTGATTTATGGTTCTGGCTCAGATTCTATTTATATATTGTAAGCTCTCTATCACCTTTTTTCCTTTTCGTTTTTCTTTGCATTTAATCCTTTCATTTACATTTATTGTGTGTGGAATTGAAGCTTTGGATTGATGCATGCATATCAATAGAACAATAGTTCTTTTTTTTTTGCACTATCTGGCGAGCATTTGCATTGATGTGTTGGGCATTTGGGTTATTGATTGAATTTGTTAGGATTTCACTGATTTGAGTTAATTCAAAACATTAGCTATTGGGTTTTGCTTTTCTGGTTCAAAGTTGGGTTCTTCAACGATAACTTGTGCATTTGGGTGACTGTATTTTGATTTCCCATCAACAACATTGACAATGCTAGTTCAGTTAAAGTATCAAATCTACAAAATTTGGGGAAATTTTTTCGTCGTAATTGAATGTGCACAACGCATAAATTTCTTAGTGACTTCCCAATAGAGTTCTTACTGGAAGATTGAATTGTAGAATTGAAAAAAGTAGCAAACTGTTTTGGTTCTTTCGTCAATGATTTAGCTATTAAAATCAGCTCTTTTTCCTGGAAGTGATTAGTAATGATCAGGAAAACCAATTCAATCACTTAGATTTTTGGAGAGTTTAATTTTCTGCTAGGTTTTAAAGTCATCCTTACTTTGTCTACAACAATAAAATGTACCGATTTTGCTTTTTGCAGAATGGAATCACTTCCGGATGCAATTGTTCAGTACATATTGTCCCAAATGAACAATGCCAAGGACGTGGCAGTTTGTAGCTGCGTATCGAAGCGATGGAAGGACTCTTTCCCTTACCTCAAAAGCCTTTACTTTCCTCGAAACTCCTTCGAAAACCACACGGGCATCGATCACCCCGATAGCATTGTGCATAAAATGATATCTTCGATCGTCCAATTAGAAAACCTCGTCGTTTACAGCCCATTCACAAGCACGGGCCTTGCCTCGTGGCTATTCCTCGTGGGCTTATCGCTAAAACATCTCGAACTTAGAATGGACAATCTAGCTGAATGCCAAACCCTAATCGAAAAAAACCCCTCGAAATTGGAATGTATTAGTGTTGCGAAGAATTTGGAGACTTTGAAGTTATGGGGTGTCTTGATGGTAAACTCTCCCAAATGGGATTCGTTTCCGAAACTTCAGAGCCTCGAAATAGTTGGTGCGAGATTGGAAGATTCTGCATTACTTGCCGCTTTAGGATCGTGTGTTAATCTGAAAAACTTGCTGTTGCTTGGCTGTGAAGGAATAAGATCGATTTCGATTGAGCTGCCAAATCTAGAGCAATGTAGGCTAGACTTCTATGGTAATTCTTCACTTACCCTAAATTGTCCTAAAATTCAAAGTCTCGAGATTCAAGGTTGTAGTTGGATTCGAGTTCTCGAGACCAACCACTTAAGAAAACTCACCATTTCCAACAATGCGGGTAAGCTTATCATTTTTCACAAACCTTAGGATGATTGAAATAAAATGCATTGTGGTTGAATTTTTTTTTTCGATTTCTTTTAGGTAGAGTATACATGGTGGATTTTGGAAAACTTGTAGCTTTGGAAAGCTTGTTGATAAGGGGTGTTCAGTGGTGTTGGGATGCAATAAGCAAAATGCTGCAGATGGCAAGCGAGGTGAAGCAGCTATACATGAAAATCGAGTTTACGGGGGATTCTGACGCCCTTCTGCCCTTTCCGGAAATCGATTTCGTCGAGTTTTTCAATAGCCATCCCAAGCTACAGAAGTTTGATATTCACGGTGCAATGTTTGCCGCCCTCTGCCAGAAAAACAGCCTGAAAAATGTAAGTCGATGCATATTTTACAACAATTTTATAAATTTTCAGAGTTAAAATGTGGTAATGGAGAATAATTTGATTTTACCTGGTGCAGGTGGAATCTGGGTTTGTAATTCCTTGTCTAGAGGAAGTGGTTTTAACGGTTCGATCACCGTTAAATGCTGAACAAAAAATGAGTACTCTCGAATCACTGTTGAAGTATGGAAAGAATGCGAAGTCACTGGTAATAAGGATTCTTCAGATGAAAAGCAACCATAGCAGCTCAGATGATTTTTTCGACGAGATTTGCAGGTTCCAAAGGATGAATAGGAAAATCGTTAGAATAGAATAAAGGTTATTATTTGATTGGCTCTTTCAATTTTATGATTCACATCATTCTTTGTTTTTCAAGGATTAACAGTTTTGACCATTTATTTGATTGATAACCATGCTCCGGATAAATATTTATGCAAATGATAATAGGCAAAAAAAATTGAATAGAATAACCTTGTGTGAGAACATTAATCTATTCCTGGTATCAAAATTTTGTTGTTAAGCTTACAAGGATAAAATGAAAAGGAAAAAGTTCCTGAAATTCCTCTTTACCAAAAAGGGAAGAATAATTTGACTAAGAGAGCCTATATTAGTTTCTTCTTTTGGAAGAAATGCTTCAAGTACCATAGCTGCAGAACCGAAACAACGACGCAGACGCCCAGTGAAAATATACTATACCATGCTACTCTACTATTTGTTGTCTCACTAACGCTCCTTAACTCTGCTTCTCTGCAAGCATAACAATTTATTTGGTAATTCAAAAGATTGTTCTTAATAGTTGTTTGCAATTCGGTTAACCATTAGATTTTTTCTAACAAAAAGCTCTTGAGTAAGTGTTGGTGTAAATTACCTGGCTCTGAGATACATTAGATTCTCATGTATGGCCTCAACTGCTCCTTCAAGTTTCCTCAGCTCAAGTTCGACACCCTGCATATCGATTATATAAAAATTATATAGAAGACAGAAACACAAAAACACATGTTAAACTTTTTAAACAGCTTCCATCGTCTCTACATTACAAGTTTAACAGCAAAATAGCATCCATTACTTAATTTTTGACAGTGAAAAAAAAATTCTCTCAGACCATACAAATCATTCTAAGCTTTTGGATTTATTAATTACTCCCTCCATAGCAATATATTTTATGTTTTAAATGATATATTTCTTCCCATTTTAAGAGTTGTTTGCAATGATTAAGGGATCTCTCTCTCCATTTCAACCCATATTAATAACAACCAATTTTCAATATAATCTATCAATGAATTAATGTTTGGGATAGATATAAAAGGTTCGTTTAGTATTTTTTATCGCTATTTAATGAATTCTTAATTCTTGGTCAGATCTCTAAAACGTCAAATATATTGGGATGGAGGGAGTAATTGATACACGATGTCAAATCTCCAAACCCGAAAGGTCTAGATTTCAAGTCCTACAACTAGCAAGCCTGTGATTCAGTTTCAGGACAAAATATAGAGGCATTCTATTTTTATACTGCTCAGGCCTAATATTGCTTGCGGAGATCGATAATAAACTGCTAATTGACCCCCCTATATCAGGTTCAGCTATTGGATCTCAATGAATCTTAGATGTTTTTCTTCTGCCTAATTCTATGTTTCAACTTACCTATCAAATGAAGGTCAAAACGAATGAAAAGCTTTCTATTGGAGTAGAGTGCTTACCTCGAGCTTCTCTTTTTTCGCAACTGATTCCCAATCTTTGGCTGCAATTCCAGTTTTCCAGTCGATGTTAATACTTACGTCTCCAGATGGTGAACTATGACTAGTCACCCAAAAACATGCCAGATAGTTTCCCGACTCTTGACTTGTGAATGCAAATTGACCATGTGTAACATTTTCCTGCTGGTGAAGATTGTTTCCATATGGTGAAGTGACCTAAAAAGAAAAACAAACACACAAATGAAACTGGTTATAGAAAACAAAACAGATCATTTTTGTTTGCTCATGCGAATTCATCTGAAGCAAATCCTGGCTTAAGAACCTAATGATGCATATAAGTAAATGGAAAATGAATAATCACCAAATTGTCAACTTTAGCTTTACCATCGAACTTAAAGGAGTATAAATCAGAATCTCACATGAATGGAGTAATAAAATAATGGTCAGAAAATCCAGAATTACAACACCGCGTAGGGGATGCCAGAAAAAGTAACCAACTTTAGCATTTCCTTGGCTATTCAAGAATATAGGAGTTTCGGTCTTTTACCATACTGCATCTCTGCTAACAATGGAAATTAATTCATTTGATAAATATTCAGAGATATAACAGAGTGCTTCTTCTTTGACCCTCAACATTGCTTGAAAATAATCAAAGAATTTCCAATTTTTAATCCTCAATGCAAAAAGTCTAAAATCCTACTTAGAAGAATATCTCTAATTTCACCCATATTCTGCTTCTCCAATTGAAAAGGTTCGTGCATATTTTGAGGCATCAAATGAATTTTTTTCTTTCAAGTTTCAACTTTCCTCCTTATCATCAAAGTATGGCGAATTTATGGTTTCTGATTAACCCAATCCCACCCAGCTCTTTCTCAAATAGCAAATTAGTTTCCCTCATTTGCAAATTGCGTCCTCCATTGGAGCAATCCAAAGAAAATTCACAACCTAATCATGTTCAAAGAAACTACCATATAGATTCCTATCTCAGTAATGTCACTATCATTAGGCCATTTTCTAATGCTTGATTACCTCACTTTTCAAGTCATGAAACAACTTCTATGTAATCAACGAAAAACCTAGCAAATCAACAACTAACCCTAAAATCATAATCAATTCAGAGAATCCAACGATGCAATCCACCGAAGCTTGAGTGATCCGTTATATAGAAATAGACATTGAAAGAAACAATATACAAGGGGGAGGGATTGGACCTTGATAGAGATGGTGGGGAGGGTAGTGTGATCATCGGAAACGACAACATAATCACCTAAAACGACAACATTGGAATGGAGCTCCTCGGAGATGCACTTTGTCCCCGTCAACGGAAGATTTAGCCATATCCCTTCTGTCGTTCGAATATTTCCCCAAATCCATAGCGCTAGTAGAAACTGCACCGCCACCACCTCTCGGCGGATCTTAGTATTCAGCCCCATTCTCTCTCCGTCTCTGTAACTGAAATGATACGAAATGATTTTGCGATTTCAAGTTTCCGATAAACAACTGCTTTTCACTTTCACTGTGTTTCCTTTTCTCCAAACAAACAAAATCTTACTTATAAAATGTAAATTGCATAAAATAAAATCACTTATATCACTCACGTCATAAAAAAGTAAAATAACTAATGTATGTGTTTTTTTTATTTATTTGTAGTGATTGTTACTCTGCTTTTATCGCAATGAATCAAAATTTACATTCTATTCGATGATTATTAATGTGAAATAATTGTTAAAAATATCTCAACTATTAAAGTTTCACATAATACAATATTTTCACATAATCTATTACCTAACATCTCAAAATTTTGTTCATATCACTACTCCGTTTAATTTCATGTGAATCACACTTGAGATGTTAGGTGATAGATTATGTTCAAATTTAATTTGTTATATATTTCTAACTAATATATTTTTTTCGAAACTAAGAAAGATTTGAAGGAATCGAGATTTGATCACTAGTCATCTTCATCCAATTTTCTAACTATATTGAGTGTTAATTACGATGAAATTCTTTAATATGATTTTTTAATATTAATAATAATAATAATATTGGTAGTAACGGAACACTTAACGAAGATCGAGAATAAGTGTTTGTTGCTGATAGTGCCTTTTTGTGTTTTTGACATTAAACAACAGTTTTAACCAAAAATTTACATCTACTTTTTACTTTTTTTGACATTAAACAACAATTCTAACCAAGCAATTATAACTACTTTTTAGCTATTTTGTTAAAAGTGATCCGTATTAGTAAACAGCTGAGTAGATAGAGGAAAGAAAGTGGCATGTGTCATTTAGGGTGCTAAGATTTGCCAAATTTAGAGGGATGGTAAGTACTTTTTAAATTTGAAAGCAACATCTAGTAAATAGTCTTAAGTTTGAGGGGCTAGTTATGCATTTGTAGTAGTTGATTTATAATCAATCACAGTCTAAAACCTCATGCAATCATAACTAGCCAATCTTTAAACATCCATTAGATATCAAACCATGAGAATGAAACAACCTTAAATTTTGGGTCAATCATCTTGCCCTTCGAGGTTCCCGCAAATTGATAAATCAAGGATCAAGATAATGCGAACTTGACTTGAAGATGTTGCCAATAATTAAGACTCATCCAAGATACCTCGTGGTAAAATAAAATCTCATGCTATTATATATAGAATGTTTTATTATAATCGTTTTCCTCTAACAATGAACAAATAAACAAATAACATATAAATTTTGTAGTAATTGCTTCCAACGTGACACATGGATATAATCTCAAAGTGCCAATTGTCAGAATTATGAATGAATTATAAACTAAAAATGTCCGAGATGATGTGTTGATGGGTATAAAGTGGAGTGTGGTAAGATGATACTCTGAGAAATCCTGATACACGCGCTGAACCTGAAGAACAAAAGAGGAAGCAGTGGTGTAAACAAAGTGGAGCCGTGCTAGGCACTATCCTTAAAGGATACTTCGATAGTTCCTTCCAAGATTGAACCACCCTTTCACCTCTATATAAACAGAGATGGCACCGGAACAGAGAGGCTATGTTTATATCCAGAAAAACAAGAACACTAGAGATCACAATTCGTATTATGTACTGTATATCACAAAACAGCTTATGAAAGACATCATATATAGGCAATAAAATAACTGGCTATTGAAATATAGTTGTTAGCATTGAAGGAAAAATGTTTTAGAATTTAAGTGGAAAATAGCTGTTGAGAAGTAAAAGCGCTTAAAACCATCAGTTACGGGTAAGGAATTTTAAAAGCCAAAACTATGAACCATATAAAATATATTATTTTCTCAGAAAAATAATAAAAGGTTTCGCTTACGGGCTCTATCGCCCGCGCAGGGGGGGGAATCGGACGATTTGCACTAGAAACGGCCTTGGGCCATTTCTCTCATGTGCACAAGAGCCCACCTAGTATCTCTCACAATTTACAATCCCATAAAGAAAAACTCAATATAAACTAAAAACATATACTTTAAATTTCCCATGTGGGATAAAAGGCCTTTTGAAAGTAACTTAAAACATCAAGTTTTCCAATAGAGTATGGGATCAGGGATAGACATTCGGTTCCGGTCTAACACGTGGGCAGGTGACCTTGGACCACTCAAGTTACTTGCAACCGCGCTTATTTCCCAGGATGAGTGTGCGGCTAAAGTTCAAAGAGAAGCTGCCATCCTCAGTCCTTATGATGATTGCCTCCTGTAGAGCCTCGGCTAACGAAGGGGATAGGGACATCTGCTTCTAGAATGGAACTTCGTCGAGGTCCTTTTCAATGAAGTCGGCGTACACTCAGTTAATGGAGGAGGCAAGAGGATCGACGGAGATGGACTGGAAAGTGATTTGGAATTGGAGCGGCCCGGAGCGGGTCAAAACTTTCCTCTGGCTTTGCTTTAAAGATCGCCTTTTGACAAATGAGAATAAAGGGCGACGTCACCTTACCGATGTTGTGGAGTGTTAGAGATGCCATGGGGGGGCTGAAAGTGTCTCACACATTCTTAGGCATTGCCCCTTGACTACGGATATGTGGACTTCTCTTATAGGAAGGGAGAAGGCTAGAACCTTTCTCAGTGGGGATCTAGTTGCTTGGCTGAATGAGAATTTTTTGTTAAGGGACATGCATGGGTTTGATAATTGGGGTCGGTTGTTCGGGATTCTTTGCTGGCTGATTTGGAGATGGAGATGGAGAAACGTCTTGGTGTTTGAGGGGGAGG
>CATIWQ010540613.1:0-22629 GCA_949673415.1 Euphorbia schlechtendalii | reverse complement strand
AGTTTAAAATAAAAAAAATACATGTGTAAATAGGCTCGTCAGCTGATACTCTGTTGGTTGAGCAAAAATTAGGGTCTTTTCTTTCTTTTCTTTTTCTTCTCAAAAAATAAGATAGTCCGCTGAGTTGAAAACTTGAAAAGGGCGATTCAGGCAAAAGAGTGAGGAATAAATTCATTAGTTAGAAAACCTGAGAGGGCTAACTAATGACAGGAGTCGGATCACTCGAAATATTTGTACTTTAATTCATTTAATCAATAAAGATATCATTTCTACCTGAAAATGTTTAATGTGAATGTTCAGGGAAATGCATGAATGCCAATGGCTGAAATGTCACAAGTAAACAACAAACAGTTTACGATACAGTTAGTTCAATAATATATAATTAAGAAAAGAAAAGAAACAAATCCGATAGAGTCATACCACACTGGTATGTCCTAAGCAAAAGTCGATTAATTTTCTTCTTTCATTAAAATAGCATCCTTCTCAATGATTCATCAAACTGGCTCTATCCATGATCATAAGGGCTCAGTCCGTCTTCCTCTCTCAACCATGCACATCGTCACCCAAGCATAACTCTTAGGGTCCGTAAAGACTTGATCTCTCCTAACCATCCCCGGTAGAACCAATCAGTCTCTATAGTCTCGATTGTCCCGTAATCAAGACCAATATATTGAGTGTGTTGACTCCACAAGATAGGCAACCTGTCTGGCCAAGAATGGTGCCACTCTGAAACCTGGAAGGTGCATATGTCACGAGGTACCCTTTAGCATCTCCCGTACTGCGTACAAATATGACTTGGCGAGTAGAAGGTGGAACGGTACAAAGCCCATCAGCAAAATCCCATCTTCATGCATTAAGATGGCGACGTGAGTGATCGCCCACCAGGGGGAAAGCTAACGGATCCTGTCATCAGAGACCTGGCCAAATACTTGAATCCAGTCCTATTCAGCCATCCGGGAGTGTCCCTCAATGGTCAACCCTCGCCTGTTGTATGCGACGGGTGAATAATCAGAAAGATTCCCATGTGGATAGCTAATTAGAGAAATCTTCTCCGATAACCAAACCTGATACAAATCCAGCTTAGCAAAATAAGAGAAAGGGGAAAATCCGTAACCATTACGGGTTTACCTCGAGAAGCATGAAACGATCATCGATCAGGTCAGGGTAAGTGACAGCGGCATCCTTGCTAATGAGATTCTCCACCAGGGCCAAGGCAGATGGAGAATTCCCTTGATAAAGTGGATCGATGACGGATATTAACCAGAACGGGGCAGTAGGGCTAACTCCGTAGATAAACTCTGACATCAAGAGCAGAGCTACCATGTATGGCCAAGCAATGTGAGATCTCAGGGCACTGATGTACCACTATAGTACAGCGATAACCCGAAATCCCCCAAGAGATGGTGGGTGAGCAAGAAAAGAGGCCACGGAATCCAAATTCCACAAACCTCGGAGATCAGCTGCAGTACCAAAGTGGTAGGATGGGACTACTAAAGGAAAAGCTCAAAGGCAAGGGATTCCTAGAATAGCCTAATACTCCTCGATCATTGGGCACAGCTCTTGTTGAGAAAATCGGAAGACATGGGCGATCGGATCCCAAAATGAAACTGCATCCCTGACCAAAGCTATGTTCACAAGGCAGAATGCAAGGTAGTAGAGACCTTGTAAGCTGAATCTATCAAGTTTATCCCAGTCAAGATTCTTCAATGTGTGCAAGAAAGTGCGAAGCTATTGATTGTGGGACGCCATATGGAGAAAAGCAAGAAAAGAGCTGGATGAAATCTCTCAAAAAAACCTGCATTGCCTACACATGCATTAACGACATACATTAGCAATTACATATACGAAAGCATCCGCAAACAAGCAAGCATGTGCATGAAATGAAACATCACATGTGAGGATCTAGCGCTCGAAGGCCAAAATCCTCTCCTTTCATAAGCCTGAAGTTTAGAAAGCTTTACAAAGACAAAATTATTGGAAGAGGTCTGGTTTGGGACATGACAACAATTTTGTAGCAGAAACATCCAATCAAACAATCAATGATAATTGTGCAAAAAGCGTCAAAAGTGCTCGGAAAGTTACAAATAAATGTTATCCCTACAACTGAAGCCAGAAGGAAAATGGAAAAGGCTAAATCTAAGAAGAACCATCCTCATCCTCTACGACCCCTGCGATGAGGCTGTCTTCCTCTAGGTCCCTGCTTCTTGACCTACCCCGGCGCATCCCTGACCGAGAAGGAGTCCCCCGGTGTCCCCTAGATTGGCTCCCACCTGATATCACCGTACGAACAGCCCTTTGAGTCTGAGCCCGAGCCTGGGCCAGCTGTCTCTCCAGGTCTCCCATCCTTAGAGTTAGATCTCTCACATGCTCAAGGCTCTGGATAGTAGCCTGGGAATTCAGGAGATCCTGTGCTCATTGGCGATCAAGGCCTGCAATGGAGAACATGCATCATAACATTTAAAAGTTTAAGGGACATGCACAATCATCTTACATACATGCATAATTAGTGCACATTTTGATGAAATTTTGAATAGGATTACCTCAGCGGTCAAGTTCTACACGATGATCAGTTCACAAGCAGACAGGTAGTTGTGGACATATTGCTCAGCATCGGCCCGGGAAACCTGCCATTTGAGAAACAAGGTCAAGATAAGAATCGAGGGAATTGGAAATCAAAGCCTCGAAGGATAAAACTCACATGAGTTTTATCATCGGGAGCAAAGCTCACGGGTACGTGCTTTGGGGCAGAGTGTAGTCCCATCGTTCTCCTACTCTCGCCATCAAAGAGAAGTTGGTATCCAGATATGTGGTAGAATGGCCCTCCACAAAGCCAGGGACGTGATGCATCTAGTCTCCAGAGCCTGACCGATGTGCCCGAGCTCACTTCCCTACGTCAACCTGTTTAACAAAAGCCATAAATACTCAACCAAATAGAATCCAAAGGAGATCAAGTGGAGAAGAGATTCATACCCTCAAAGAGCTCGGGCTACCACCTCTGTGGTCCCCACTACCAACAGGATCAACGTCGTCATCTCTCATATAACCATGACCCCCATTGCCGCCTCCACCACCGATGTCATCACCACCGGGACCCGGACCATCATCGCCACCGCTGCTGCCTCCGTGTAGCTCCTCCGCCTCATCATCGGAGGAAAACACTCCCATCACTTCCGCCACCTTTCGGCTATGCCAATCCTCGGTGTCATCATCAGTGATGCAAGGGCAAGGAGGGACTAAGTGCCCCAGGGGTGCCAGGTACGAACCACCGATAGAAGGAACCGCCACGCCGTTACCCTCGAAGAAAGTAGTGCGATCCTCCACGGATCTAATATTCAAATGCTGCCAGAAGATACCGGTAGGAGGATGGGGAGGCACAAGTCGCTCCGTGATTGTTGAGGTCCACCAAGATCGGACCCCCTCCCCCAAGTACCACTCGAGAGAGAGGGGAGACTCCAAGACCAATTGATGGTCATCAACATTCGTCCGCATGGTCACCACTACATCCCAATTAAACACCAGGGTCCAAGGGTCCTCATGGATCTGCAATCACCAAAAAGGAAACACACATTCACAATGGGATGATCAAACAAAAGAGGTAACCAAGAAGTTAGAAAATCACTTTTATACCAACTCCCGTGTGAGGACACGAAGGCACTCTCGATATCCAGTCTGCCACTGGCGGAGTCCGCCGAATGGACGGCACCATACAGCCAGGAGAGGCTCACCCTGAATCACGCAGTCTTGAAGACCGGATGATGAAGAATATGGTAGGAGAAGGCCCAGACCTGCAATGAAATTGATGTCAAACAAAGCTATGAAAATAGTAAGAAGTAAAGTTCGAAAGATGATCAAATACCTGGAGGAGTATGTGACTCAACTTGAGGGCCTTCTCGTGAGCCCTCATCGCACAATCTAAGCCGTAATACATCTGGTCCAAAATGGCCCTCGGCCAGTTTAAAAGTGGAATGGAAGCCAGATCCTCTACCGCTAAGATCAACCAGTAGTTGATCTTGCTGGAAGCAACGGGGAAGAAGAGCATCGTCAGTAAACAAATCACAAAGGAGTGTACGCACTGAGCCCATGACTCCTCAGGCACCTCCTCCATCTCGGCCCAATACAAGCTCAGATCCTTGTAAGAGAGTTGACCAGAACATGGTACCAAACCAAATAACTCCAGCACCCGGTTGACGACCCGAAGAGGGTTGGGAAGCGATCCATGAAGATATTGAAATGAATGGCCCCCTTGTGCCAGGGGAGGCCAGTCATAGCCACCACATCAGAAGGGGTGATGGTCAACTCTCCCACAGGAAGGTGGAAGGTGTGGATCGTCTCAGACCACCGCTCTACCAAGGTAGTAAGAGCAGGGTGAGACATATGCGACATATGGCTTGGCAAAATCCGTGCGAGCACGCCAAACCCGGTAGCATCAATCGCAGCCTGAAGATCGGGGTCTTTGGCAGTACGGCCCCACCGATATCCCATCGCTCCTATACTAGAAAAGTTGGTATAGATTTGCGGTTGCAAAAGACAAAAACAAAATGCAGGAAATCAACCAACGCAAGACTCGGTATCCTTTTATCACAAATAAAGAACTTTAAATCTTTCGGGAACTATAAACTGGTTTAAAATAGCACTCAAACACGGTTTTCAGATGAAATAGAAAGCGTTCTGCCTCCCTCTTAGAGATCGTTAATGATATCGTTGATATAGTTACCGAAATCGTATATATCGTTAACGATATAGGTTGATACCGGTAACGACATCATAGTCACAGGCATAATGTTTTCTACTGCGACTTCAAATCGCTGAAAATCCAAAATTTCCACATTTTAATCCCCCACATCGGGTTCCAAATCATCCTAAACCATGCATAATCAATGTATAAAGCCTAATCATGCATCAATGTCATCTAAATCATGCATTTTTCACAAATCTAAAACCTAGGTTTTCAAAATTGAAATAGAAAGAAATTGAAATTGAGGGAGTTTCGGTTTGCCTAGACTATCGACGTGTGTTCCCCGAGCCTTGGGCGAAGGGTGTTGATGGGGGAATCAAAGTAAAAGCCGACGAACTCATCCTCCCGCTCGAAACAAAGAGATTTCTCTACCGGGCACCGTTTGAATCTCGGAATGTCGAGATTAGCTTTGAGGGAGGAAGGAGAAACACCCCTCGGGTTACAGGACTTAATTTTGCACATCTTCTCGGGGAATATGAGGGTTTCTTGAAAGGTTTTGCTCAATTTTCGAATAAAAGAAAAGAGGGAAGAAAAGTTAGGTTTTATTTTTCATCCTGTAAATTCGAAATCATTAACGATATCAGTGGATATCGTTAACGATATCAATCCATGTCATTAACGACATGGATTTTCAACCCAGTCCATTTCTTCTGTTTTCGGCCCAAATTCATTTTAACCCGTTAAAATTCACTTTCGGTGTATTTAGACGACCCACAAACATTTGGGACTTGACAAATTTTTTTTCAAAACTCGGTTGCATCGACCTGAGAAACTAGTTCGTTTTCAAATTCTTGATTGAAGGGGTAAAAATTTTTGCTTCCAACAATCTCAATCAAGAAATTAAAAACATGCATTCATAACTTGCATTCTTCAAAATCCAGACTTTTTACAGTCATCCGAACTTTCTACAGTTCAAAATCTTGATTTTTTACAATCATCCGAACTCTTTACAATTCAAAATCTAGACTTTTTACAGTCATCCGAACTTTTACAGTTCAAAATCTAGACTTTTTACAGTCAACCAAACTTTCTACAATTCAAAATATAGAGTTATTACAGTCAACCAAGCTTTTTACAGTTCAAAATCCAGACTTTTTACGATCATCCGAACTTTCTACAGTTCAAAATCTTGACTTTTTACAGTCATCCGAACTTTTTACAATTCAAAATCTTGACTTTTACAGTCATCCGAACTTTTTACAGTTTTACAGTCATCCGAACTTTCTACAGTTCACACCATATCCCGGCCTTCTCACGATCCGCGGGTTTTCTATGGTCCACGTCGTCAGTAGACCTTTCACAGCCTACCCACAGGATTCTCAACCAAGAGAACGGAGGTACACGGTCAATGTTCGCTCCCCAGTGGCTCCAGTGGCATCATTTCATCCGAAGATAAATCTCTTGGGGCATTCATCGCCAAGCAGGCAATTCGCAAGGGGCACGGAAAGACCAATCCCTGACAACACCGCACCAAGATGAAAGCTTCCAGCCATCATCCCCGAAGAGTGCCAACCGCGACCGAGCAGGTATTATCTATAAACCCCCCTGTTCTTTCAATCGTGGGACCATACTGATCTCACATCAACAGTGATCCCACGAGGGGCATCCTGTGAGTAAGGGATTTTTATTCCCGACTCGCGAGTTCGATGATGAAGCTATAATTTTTCCCTTGTTAGCATTTGGCATTTTGCAGGTTTCTGAAATCGTCTGGAAATTATCTACCTTGTTTCTTTGGACCTCATTTCTCTTTAGGAAGCCCAAACCAAAAGAAAAGCCCACTACCTTAATCGATGTCGTTACCGATATCTTATAGATATCGTTAACGATATCAATTGACATCATTAACGATGTCGACTTTACAGATAGAAAAGAAAAGGAGATATTGCATTATTCAACGAAAAATACCCATCCCTCACCCATAATTCCGGACTTTTCCCATCTCACTCAACATGCAGCCAACCCATGTTGACAATTAATGGGTGGAAAATAATGATGGGAAGATGACAAAAAGAGTGGGTAAGTGATGACTTTTGGATTGAAGGGAGTCCATAATAGAGTCCAAGTTTCAGTCACAAAAGGAGGGGGATTTTTTCCAGAGAAAAACACAAGAGCTCTACAAGAACAACCAACAAAAACAGCCACCAAAATCCCAAACACAAACACAAAAAACCAAAGTTTAAGATTTAAGGTTTTAGAGAATTTCTAAGACTTGAATCCAAAGGAAGAAGTATCTCTTGTTCTTCCCTTTCTCATTTCACACACCATATCCAGGAAGCACCGCCTTCCTTCAAGAAGGGGACCTCTAATCTCTGTTTTTGTCAAAAACGCAAAACCGAACCAAAGAAATGAGGAGGATTTTCTGGACATTTTCGCGGATCGAACAAAGTGGATTCACAGCTACGGGGTAAGCCTCTGAGTTCCTAGAGTCGTGCTTCATGTGTTTTTATCATATATATATGTGTTTATGTACGTGAAAATGTAAATCGGCTAAAACAGAAAACGATGACATTAACGATATCAGTTGTTATCGTTAACGACATCATTTTCCAGGCAGAATACGGACAAAACATTTGGAAAATTTCCAGATTTCGATTCATGTTCAAGAAGGTCAGTGGTGACCGTTCAGATCTGAGACCTGAGTTTTTAGTAACATGAAGTGTATATTTGAAAATTTTACAAATCCGAGTTTTATTTAATGGAATGTTATTTTATCAACTTTAACAATTTCTTTTTTGGAATATTTTTAATGATATCACGATTTATGTTTTCGGACCTAGATTTATTTCATGTCAAGTTATTATGAAGTGTGTTAGGAATCCCCACGAAGGGAACCGAAGTTCCCGGATAACCGACCCGACAAATATTCGCATGTGGCATTTTCACTAATATTGGTTAAATAAACTTGTGTGTATAAAATGAACTTTTTTTCATGAAAAAGAAATTTCAAACTCTCCGATGTTTTAAATTAGACCATACGAGGTCTCAAGAAAATCAAAATGAACATACTTGGAATTATTTGTGATGTGCCGTACTTGTGCTAACCGTTGTGGATTCAGGTAGTCTAGGATAGATGTATGTTGGGATTTATTTTCCTTCGGGTATTGCTTTTCTTTTCAAAAATCAAATGTAATATTTGTTAGACACCGATGTATTTTAGGCGATTGTATTCCTTAGATTCTCGATGTATTTAGGTGATTTGTAAAATCCCCCAAGCCTAATGATGTAATTAATACTCCGTAGAATAGGCGCATTTAATTTCTTACGTGTTTACTTTACGCAATTTACTTACCGTTTTATGCATGCGCGATAAATATAAACTGAAAACATCTAGTTTAGTTCGAATATTATAAACGTGGTTTACCATTCATAGTGTAATTTAACTCAAATGATGATGAAATAGATAACTCATCCCGGACCCGAATCTCTACTTTGTGGTACAGATTAGGCATACGGATCTAAGTTGTACCGAAATTTCCCGGAGGAGCTGATCCGGGTGGCGACTCTGTAACACAGACTAGAGATTTTGATCTCGAGTCTTTTGTACTTGGAACCCATTTATTTTCAAGCACAACCATCAGTTTCCCATAAGGGAACCTCTTTTCCAACACGCTCTTTTAACATCTCGTTTTCGAAAACCCCCATGCCCCATATTACGGGGCCGGCGCCTTGCGGCGACCGCACGGGTGGAATGTCGTTCGCTCACAGCAAGTGATATGAATGCTCCAAGTCTTATGCATTTGTAGTCCCTTAAGAGAATTTTGTGTTATCTAAGTGGCACAATAGACTTCGGCCTCAACTACAGCCCGCAACAATGACTTTTTATCTTTGGTTTCTCTATTCAGATTAGGTGGGGGACCCTCTTGATCTTCTTTTTACAATGGGTTTTGCGATATTTCATGGTTGTATTATTATTTCTTGGGCTTCAAGGAAACAACACACAGTCTCCCAGTCCTCGACATTGGTGGAATATTGGGCCCTTGCTACTACAACGATCGAACTAGCTTGGATTGGTATGCTACTTCGCAAGATTGGCTTTCCCATGTTTACCTTATCAACATTGTGGTGTGACAACCCTAGTGCTACGTATTTGACGGCTAACCCAATTTTTCATTCTTGCACAAAACATCTTAAATTGGATTTCCATTTTGTTTGAGAACGAGTTGCTTCTAAGGATTTATTTATTCGGTATACCTCAATGGAAGATCAAGTGGTCGATGTTCTCACTAAGCCCTTGGCTCGCACTCGCTTCCAAACATTATGTAACAAGTTGGTTGTGTTAGCTACACCCACCCAACTTGCGGGGGGATAATAGGAGAGTATTTTTTATTAGTTATATTTATCTAGACTAGGGTTGTTATTGTAATTATTACTTGTATATATAATTAACACAGCCACTCTTATACATTATGTTGAGAGTTTCACAACCCTAGTCTCATGTTTTACAGCAACTAGGGGAGCAAACATCAGTTTGGTCTAAAAACGGAACAAATCGAAAATCTAATATCAAATATAAGAGAACTTAATACTAAACCCAGTATATTTTGGCTCAGTCAAACCAAACAAATTTTATTAGATACAATTTGATTTAGGAGAAAATAAAACCTCTTATTTTCTTATAACATGTCAGAACTCGTAAAGAGAATTTCTTTTAAATCTTTGATGGAAAAAATACAGCTGTGAGCACAATATATACGTTTGACTCAATGTTGAAACATGTATTTTTCTTTAGGACTTTGAATTTTCATCGTTTAAAATGTCATGAATGTCGATAGCCAGGTCCTCGCACTCAAGTTGTAATAAAAAAATAAAAACAAAATAAAAAAGAGCCCTACAACATATAATACTATTGTTAACCCATATTCAAAATGTTTAGTACCATTCTTCTAAACTATAATTTCATTTTCACAATTGAATTTAGTACAATTGGTACATCCACTAGTAGCAGGTGGGGATGAAGAATGAATATGAACATAAAAGATGACAAAACTATTGTTAGAACAAGTGAAGAATAATATGAACAAAATGATGAATGAAATAATTTTATTTCCTACTTGTGCATCATCAACTATATTTTCAAGGTATTTATGGGTGTACAAATATTTGTCCAACAAGAAAAATAAATGCATACAAATACAAATGATAATCTAAGTAATATAAAATCCTACCATATTCACATATTACTTGTTCACCACTTTACTTGCTCATCAAGTGGAATATATTATTACTTAACACTCCCCCTTAAGTTGGTGAGTGAATGTCTTGAACTCCCAATTTGTGTCTCGGTGTTAAGAACTGGTCTTTCTCTAATGCCTTTGTAAAAATGTCCATGAGCTGATAACGTGTAGGGATATATGAAGAAAGAACTATTCCAGGTTGCAACTTTTCTTGAATAATACGACAAACAATCTTAATATGCCTGTGCACTCATGAAATATAGGATTTGCTGCTATGTGTAGTGCTGCCTTGTTGTCACAAAATAATGATGTAGGAAAATCACCTGAGACTTTTAAATCTTGCAATATTTAGCATATCCATACTAACTTCAATGAGGCATTGACCATTGCACGATATTCTGCCTTTGTCGAAGATATTAGTACATTAGTATGTTTCTTCGACTTTCATGAAATGAGAGAAGAACCAAGGAAAACACGGTAACCTGAAATCTATCTTCAAGTGATCCAACATCCTACCCAGTCAGAATCACAATATACCTTCAATATGAGATTTTTTTATGGTAATAACAACCATATTGACCTATTGATCTTTTAACATACTTCAAGATACAAATTATTGCATCCTAATGTGGTAGGCTTGAGCTTTGCATGAATTAACTCAATCTTAAAACTAAAAACACTATTATGAGATATATTAATCTTCCCATGAGCCTTATGTACTTGGATGGATCTTTTAATAATTCACCATCATCTGGAGATAGGTTTAAGTGTCTCTCCAGGGAATTTTTCTAGATGAGCACTTGTTAGACCCGTGTCTTGTAAAATGTCAAGTGTATTACTTCTTTGGGACATGTAAATACCAGTGTCGGAAGGGGAAACTTGATTTTTAAGAAATATTTTAAGTCTCCAAGATCCTTGATGTGAAAACTCTTAAGTAAGCACTCTTTTAGGCTTTGCATTTCTTTTAGATTATTCCCAATCAAAAGGATATTATCTACATAAATTAGAATAGAAGTGAAAGAGGACCCTTATGATTTGTGAATAAAGAATGGACTACTTTGGACTGTTGGTAACCTATTATTTCGATCACATTGGAAAATGTAGAGAACCAATTCCTCAAGGTGTTAGAATCTCAGTTTTAGAATATTATCCTAAGTGTTTTGAAGATGATAAATCAATTAAATTCCAGAATATAGATACATAATCAAAATTGTTCTATGAGTGTTTAATGCTAAGTTAGTTTTTGTGCACTACACATTTATTAGAAGTCCTTTTTATATATGCATACTTCACATTTATTTGCTTGAGTAACATATAATAAATATCCCATATTTATGCTTAATCAATTGAATATTTATTTCAAAACATGAGTCAAAACTTTTACAAGATCTATTTTGAGCTAACTTAAAATTGGTATACAAAAAGCATAATTCCTTTTACATGTATATGTGCAAATTTCTACGTGTTGCCTTAAAGTTGCAGACCTTGGAGAATGTAATTGAAAGCTAAAAAAGGAACCATCACAAAGCTCAACGTTGCTGACATTGACAGATTACCTTAAACAGCAAAAAGCAATACTGATCAAGAAAAGCCAGTTTGTCCAGTACTAGTTTTAGCAAAGACTTCATCAATTGATGTTTTCTTACCAAAACAAGTGTCTTTCAACAAATGGTGATCATCAACCTTTGAAGACTTACCAAATCAAGCCTTGAACTCCTAATCTAATATTAAATGGCTATCAAGGGTAAAGCACCATTCCAAGACCTCCAAATGAAGAAATTAACAGCTAGAAGACCATGAAGAATCAATCAATGATGAAGATACAACATAAGATAACAAGAGCTTAATTGATAATCTCATTTGATATTGAAGAAAATGAGCTTAATCTTTTTCGTATTTCTAAGAGAGATTTGGAAACATTGAGCTAATACTTCATTGTAATCATTATTAGAATAGCTTTAAAAGGAAGAGTGAAATCTTGAGTAATAAAGTGCTCTCTTTTCACACTCATTCAATCTTGTGATTGAGAGCACTATTTGGGTTATAGGTAGTGGGGAACTTAGTTATTGTATTCAAACTTGTAAGAAGGGTACTTTCAAGTGAGGAATAGACTAAGTTGTAAAGAGATTTGAATTCTACCTATTGGAAAGAATTATATAGTGGATTAAATCTCGAGACAGAATCGAAGACTAGATTTGGCATAGGCTACTGATATAGGATATATCATTGTGTTTGCTTTCTAACTCTCAACCTCTTTACTTAATATATGCTATTGACATCTCTATTGAATCTTGTTCATATATTAACTATGATACTACCTCTGATATTGTCTCTTAAAGTTCTTTCAATACTGTTATCTTTCTACAAGTACTTATATGCTATTGATTGTTGTTGTTCATATGACTACATTTGTATGTGTTGAATACTGATAGTCAGATTCGTAATAGTCTTTCAGTGATCTTATTTATATATTGTGTCTTATTTTATATTGATGTTGATACTAATACTGAGCTTCCACAAGAGATTTTTCTAAATCTCCTATTATTCAATTCACCCCCATCTTAAATTATTATCTATACTAAAGGACCTAACAACTGATATCAGAGCTAAGCTCATTACTATTTAATCTAACGATCAAGAGCCAATGTTCAATATGGCTAGTTCAAGCTTGAGAAGCGATTTCTCTCAAACCCATCCTGAGGGGACAAGCTCTACTAGACCTCATCTATTCATTGGTACCAATTACAGTTTTTGGAAAAACCGTATGAGAAATTTAATCCAAGCAAATAAATATGGTGCTTGGAAAGTTATTGAAAATGTCCCCTACAAACCTATCAAGGTTGTTGATGGGGAAGCTATTGACAAAATTGATGAAGAGCTTACTGATGAAGATTTCAAGAAACTTCAATTTAACGAATATGCTATTAATGTTTTACATTGTGCTTTGGATGTAATAGAGTACATTAAGATCTCAGGTTGTGAATCCGCACAAGAAATATCGAAGAAACTTGAAGTTAAGTATGAAGGAACCAATCGTGTCAAAGAAAGAAAAATCAATCAAAGCATCAGATTGTTCGAGCTATTTGAAATGAAGGATGGAGAAGGCATTGCTGAGATGAATTCCCGTTTCATAAACATTGTGAATAAGCTGAAGAGCCTTAGAAAAGATATACTAGAACAAGATCAAGTCAAGAAAATTCTTAAGAGTCTACCGAAGAGTTGGGAAGCCAAGAAGACTGCTATTAAAGAAGTTCAAGATCTTTCAACATACAAATTTGAGGAACTAATGGGATCTCTACTAACGCACGAAATCTCTATGAGCAACTTTGTCAACAAAGAGAAATATGATGATAGAAAGCAAAAGTTAAAAGTGCTGAAAATAAATGGCTCAATTGATACTGATAGTGCTACTGAAGATGAAGACATACCCTTGCTTACTAAGATTCTCAAGAAGTTATTCAAAAAAGGTGGAAAGTGCGAGCGGATGACACGGAGCGATGGGCCGAGAGCACGAGAAGATGAGAGGTGCGGTCCACTGGGGTGTTTAAAAAGTACCGGTTCAAGGACCCGGAAAAGTTGGGTAAAGAAAGCGAAAACATTTTAGATGGGTCAAACCCGAATCCGCCATCTCCTACTGTGGAGTCGTTACCTGGATTAGCTCTTTCCAGGAATTAGAGTCCTGTGAGGCTTAACGTCCGGGGGACGGCCCAATAAGACACAGAGATTCGGGTCCAGGATAAGTTGCTTATTTTTTATGTGATCACAATATATTACATCTATAGAAAACCGTATTTCTTAATTGTGAATATTCGCACTTAAGTCATTTTGAAGTTATTATGCATGATTTGACGTATGCGCGGAAAGTAGTAAATCCATACACAAAGTGGTAAATAAATGCGAAAAAGTAAAGATTAAAGGTTACATAACCTCGAGGGATGCAACCGCCCACCTAATCTATTAATTACATTTCCCAAAAATGATATTTGAGATACTCGAAGGAAAATAAAATCCTAGGCATACATCTAACCTGCATCCACAACGGTTAACACGAGATATGACACATATGTTCGATTTGATTTTAAGAAGGCCCGTGAGGCTTAATTAAATCATCAACGGTTTAAAGTTATTATTTTAAATAAAAATGATTCATTTTTATTTACACATATGTTGGTTAATTTTTATTAGTGAAAATGACTGCATGGCAAAGTGTGAGGCCTGTTATCCGGGAATAATTTGTATTCCCTTCGTGGGGGTATTCTAACATGAATTTCCATTAATAAAGAAATTACAAATGAAAAAAAAGAAAATTACAACATTTACAATAATAATAAAAATTCTAAATTCACAGATAAAATCAGAAAAAGAAGCAGTAGATAATGAGCATGGAATCCACAATTCTAGGAACTCAAAGGCTTACCCTTTCGACGTGAATCCACTTCAGCGTATCTATATGATATTCGGGAGTGTTCCTCGTTCGTTTTGATTTAATTGTGGTTTGAATGGAAAATAAGTGTTTATTAATCCAAAAGATAATCAGACTCGGGTTCTAAAGTTGTTTTAGACTCGAGAATATTTGAGGATTTTTGAAAAAGAAATAGATGAAAGAAAGTTGATTTGAAAATCAAAGTTTCGGAATCCAAACGTGTTTTGGATCCGAATTATCCAAGAAATTTTGAAAGAAAATATTTTTGTAGTTGTTTCTCTAAAAATTTTGAGCCCCCTTCAATCCAAAAAAATCCCGATATATATAGGGATCGAGCAGGGCTCGCTGGAATTTCCAGCACTCGTTGGTTTCCAGCAAGCCGTGGGCTCGCCCATTCGACGAGCCCAGTTCGGTCCAATTTTTTATTTTTTATTATTTTTATTATTTTTATATTTTTATTTTTAAATTTATTTATTTTATAAATTTTACCAAAACCTTTATTTTTCAAAAAAAAAAAGTCCTAAACACAACTCGGCGACGAGGAACATTCTCATTTGAAGATCTTCAGATAATCGAAAATTATGTGATTCGAGAATAAAAATCCCAAAAAACCATCATCATTGAACGCACGAGCTGGTACAAAATCCCGTGCTTACAGCTGCCTCTCGTGTAATAATTTCTGGTTATATAACCAATATGAACACACGAAATGATGCAGAGGGATTGAGAATATACCTGACCGGTGCGGCTGGTCTTTGTCCCCAATTGGTGATGACATGGGCCTTCCTTTCTAGTGCTGTATTTTCACAAGATTGTCTGTTTCTTTCTTCGGAATCCCTTGGTACTTGATGTCCCTTGAGGGTGGGTCGACAGTTTCTTTCTACGGTGACCCTATTATAGTCGGTAGTCATTTCCTTCTTCGGCTACGATTATCATGTGCCCCTTCGAATGATTGGAGATAGGTGCCTGAATCTGTTTCAAAGGCGACCTTGAATTTCTTTAGTAGGATATTGTCTTGTTCCCTGTGATAAATCGGAGAAAAGTATAATGTTAATATATTTTATGATGAATGTTTTAACTATTTAATTGAGTTTATACGAAGCAAAAACAATTTGCCCCCTTAATCGAAAATTAAAACATGATGAATAAATGAGTTTAATGAAAATTCGGGGATGTCCCGAAGACTACTCTGTTGTTTTAGGAGGCTTTTTGTAGTAGGGTTGAATTGACTTTAAGCTTGAGTGGGACATCGTCTTTCTCGATGTTCGTGGGTTTCTCATGTGGAGGTGGAGTTCCTCATTTACTGGGATGGTGTTGCCCTAGTTTGGCATCGCCTTTACCTGTAAATGACGTGATGCGAATGTAATGTATGCATGATTTTATGCATACACAATATTTATCATATGATGTATGTTCATCTGTTGTAGGTGTTGTGGGCTTCGTTCATTGAAGAGCCTTCTCTTATGCTGGTGCATGGTTGCCCCTAGGATTTGTCTTGTTAGGGATTCTATGGCTGACTTCCTCAAAGCGATGACCATGGGTTCATTGAATCATATTCAAGTTCAAAACTTGGATCTGGTTTGAGGAGAGTCCACATGATTCATTGATCCTGCATTGTGTCGACGATGATTGCTCAGAACCTGTTTGCTTGAATTGTTGGAGATATATGGTGTCATGTACCATTCCGAGGGTGAGATAATGAATTTAATATTTCTTTGTTTCTAATTTTTGCATAGACCGCCCTTATGGGTTTTCAATCTATCGAACCTTGTCTTAATTTTTCCCTGGACCACCCTTTCAGGTTTTCAATCCAGTAGACTCTTTTTTCTTTATTTTTCCTTGTAGAAAGATGTTTACTTGCGACATTCTACCATTGGCATGCAAGCAATCAAGATAAGCATATGCATAAAGCTTCAGCAAAAATGACAATTCATTGATGAACTTAACAAGGGTATAAATGTTTCAAATGATTTGACTCCTGCCATTGATTAGCCATCTTAGGTTTTCTAACCAATGTAGTTCTCTCGGTGTCCTACGTTTTGCCTAAGTCACCCTTTTGGGTTTTCAACTCAATGGACTATTCTTTTTGTGTTTTAAAAAGAAACCTTAATTTTTACTCAACTAACCGAGTGTTAATTGACAGGCTAATTACAAATTTATTTTTTGTTTGTACTACTTTTTACGATTTATTTCTTTCACATATGCGTGATAGAAATTGTGTAAGACTTGATTGATCTGATAGATCGGTCGATGTCCATGTCTACAACTTCAATTGTTATCTTGTTCAGCGTTTCTGATCGATTGGTTGGTGCTCATGCTACTTTGCTAGCTTGAAGTGTACTCGATGATGAGTCTTGATCATCAGCATTTCCTTTTGAGTTCAATCATTCAACGGTGTAATGATTTCCCCCCAAATAGTAGCGAGCCATGTTTTGGAGTTGTTGACATGTTCAACGATCTGATTCTTTCTTTGTGACATTGCACCGGTTGTTTACCCTTAACTTGCTTTGTTGACATTTTGGCCTTATTCTAGCTTCGATCATTTTGATCTTTTTATGCTTTGTTCTTTTGATTGACTGATTAATAGTCAGTGGACGTTTCGTGTCTAGATGATCTATCTATCAATCTTACGTCTTTGTAGGATGAAGCAAATATTATCACGCATTGTTTAAGTACATGTGTGTGTCTCTCACTTTCTCTCAAGAGTCAAATCATTTGAAATTATAGTAACTTTGGGGAATACATTTATACCCAAATAAATTTCATGACATGATGTGTCACATGTGCTAAAAACATTATGTGTATGCCATTGACAGAATATCACGCAAGTAAACAAAATTTAATTTATTCAAAAATTCAAAAGCCTTCGTAGGCAAAGTAGCTGAACGCTAAATTATTACATAATCATCCATTGATGCTAGTGTCCCCTAGATGTATCTATGGATTCATAGTGCTCCATCCGGTTCACCTTTTCAAACACTTCCTGATAGCTCGAAAAGATGTCTGACCTAAACTTGTTCCTGTATAATGGTAGTGAACCGTCCAGAAGCTTGGTTATCATCTCCGGTAGAGTTAAGCTAGCTCACAGCCTGACCTGTGTGGCCATCCAACACGCATAGTAGGATTTGAAGCTCCCACCTTGCTCTTTCCTTATAGCCTCCAAATGTTGCATTGTGGTTTCCATTTGAGAATTGAAAACCTAATGCCTCATCATAGCCTGATCAAGGCTATTCCAATCAGTAGCTATGTCCAGCGAAAGGTGGATGTACTATTCATTGACCGGATGGCCCAAGGTGATGACAAAGAGCTTAGCCATCATCTGTTCACTGACCCTTAATGCCCTTATCACCGTTTGATAATGCGTCAAGTGAGCACGCGGGAAGCCAGAATATTTGAGGATTTTGAAAATGAAATAGATGAAAGAAACTTGATTTGAAAATCAATGTTTCGGAATCCAAACGTGTTTTGGTTCCGAATTATCCAAGAAAATTTGAAAGAAAATATTTTTTTAGTTGTTTCTCCTGAAAATAGAATTTTTCTCTGAAAATTTCGAGCCTCCTTCAATCCAGAAAAATCCTGATATATATAGGGATAGGGTCGGGCTCGTTGGGAATTTCCAGCGAGCTTGCTAGTTTCCAACTCGCCCGTTCGGTGAGCCCAGTACGGTCCGATTTTTTGTTTTTTATTATTTTTATTTATTTTTTTATATTTTTATTTTTAAATTTATTTATTTATTTGATAAATTTTATCAAAACCTTTATTTTTCAAAAAAAAAGTCCTTAACACAACTCGGCGACGAAGAACATTCTCATTCAGAGATCTTCAGATAATCGAAAATTGTGTGATTCGAGGATAAAAATCATGAAAAGTTATCATCATTGAACGCGCTAGCTGGTACAAAATCCTGTGCTCACAGAAAGCGATTTATCTACAAAAAACCCTAGGGAGATTACTTAATGACCACTCAAGGAATGAACAATCCAAAGGAGATTACTCTAAGAAGGATAAAAACATCACTTGTTTTGAATGTCATGAAAGCGGACGCATCAAGTCAAACTATCCCAAACTCAACAAACAAAAGAAGCATGGAAAGAAAGCAATGGTTGCTTCATGGAGCGGTAGTGATCAAGACTCTAGTGAAAATGAAGGTATTGACGTGGCGAATGTATGCTTCATGGCTATTGAGATTAATGATTCTGAAGTTGATGAAGAGATTATTGTCGAAGGAGGTACTGCTGCGTTAACACCTATTGAGAAACCAATCTTTTCTCGAGATGTTTAGGTAAATCCTAATCCCTTAACTCATGAAGAATTAACCACTGTTGTTTATGAAATGTCTATGGACTTTATGAAAAATATTGAGAAAGTGAAAGCTTTGAGAAAATGATGTGTGGATCTTGAAAATGAAAAAGCTTCATTACATCTTGAAGTGAAATATCTTCTGGAAAGTCAAGCTTTTCAAGAGTGTTCTTTGAAGAGAACTATTGAGCAAGTAAATGAGCTTGTGAAGAATCATGAGAAGTTCAATACCAATATTGAGCTACTGAAGAATGTATTCCCTATCCAAAGTACTCTAATATTGGAAATAGGTATTATTGAGGAAATGGAAGCTGGAAAATTAGCAAAGCTATGCAATGTAGCTATTGTGGACTAAATGGGCATACTGTCAATAGATGTCAAGTCAAGAAATGAACTGATACTGAAAATCTCTTTTTGGAGACCAAAGCAAACTGACTCAATAGGACCCAAAGCAGTTTGGGTTCCTAAGTCAAATTAGTTATTTTGCAAGATGGCCTGAGATGCGTAGAAGAGTCAACACTTTAGTATGTTGATAGCACATGCTCGAGGTACATGATGAGTGATGAAAAACAATTCAACACATTTGAGCCAAAATCGAATGGAAGAGTTAACTTCAAAGATAAAAAGAAGGGGAAGATGTTGGTCATAGAACTATTGGAAAAGGCCCTGCTATTGAGAATGTCCTATGAAAGGTTTGAAATATAACTTGTTAAGTGTTGCTCAACTCTGCGATAAAGGTAGGAAAGTCATGGATGCACTGTTACTGACTTTGCTACTGACAATATCATTCTATTTGCTCTTCGTGTTGATAATATTTTTATGATTGATTTGAATGAGAATTTGTCTAGTAATTTATACCTTGTATCTAAAGAAGATGAACCTTGGTTATGGTATAGGAGACTTGGACATGCTAGTATGAATCAATTTTCTAAGTTGGTTAGATATAATCTTGTTGATGTGTTACCAAGCATTAACTTTGATAAAGACCATTTATGTGATGCATGTCAACTCGACAAACAATCCAATAAGTCTTTTAAAAGTAAAAATGTCATATCTACGTCTATACCTCTTGAGCTATTGCATCTTGATTTATTTGGTTCAGTTCAACCTATGAGTTTAGGTGGAAAGAAGTATGGCTTGGTTATTGTGGATGATTATCATTGTTACACTTGCGTACTACTACTGAGTAGTAAAGATGAAACATTTGATGTTTTTCTAAGTTGTGCAAGAAATTAGCTATTGAGAAAAACTCCAATATTTCTCACATCATAAGTAACAATGGTGGAGAATTCAAGAATCAAACTTTTGATGAATTCTGTACAACCCTTGGTATTAACCACAATTTCTCAACACCTTGCACTCCTCAACAGAATGGAGTAGTTAAAAGAAAGAATTGAACCCTTGTTGAAATGGCCAGATCAATGTTGAGTGAGCATAACCTTCCCAAATATCTATAGGCAGAAGCAATCAATACAGCTTGTTACATTCTCAATAAGGCTTTAAGGCCTATTCTGAAGAAAACTCCATATGAGCTTTGGAGGGGAAGAAAACAAAAAATTGGGTACTTTTGTGCCTTCGATTGTAAGTGCTTTATTCTCAATACTAAAGATAGCCTTGTAAATTTTGATTCCAAAGCTAATGAGGACATATTTCTTGGTTACTCAAACGATAGTAGAGCTTATCGTGCTTCAACAAAAGAACATCTTGTGTTGAAGAATCTATTCATGTTGACTTTGATGAAACTAACCCTAAAGCATAAAAATTTAGTGTTGATATTGATGATGCAGATAATTCTCTAATAATTGATGGAGTCAACAACACTACTGAAGTAAAATCAACAGATGCTTTTGATAGATCAACAACTACTAACAATCTAACTTCTCTAGAAACAAATGATATAGAAGCATCTGTTTAACAAAATCATGATATTGATGAATCTCTAAATGAAGATGAAAACACTAGATCCTACAAGGATTTAGATATCATAGAAACCATTAACCATCAAATATGCAGCAAATCAAATGATGAAAAGAGCTCAACTTTAAAGATATTTTGGCAATATGGCCTTCGTCTCAATAATGGAACCAAAGTCATTTCTAGAAGCCGAGAATGATGAGTATTGGATTGCTTCTATGCAAGAAGAATTGGAGTGATTTGAAAGAAATCAAGTTTGGACTTTAGTACCAAAACCAAAAGGAAAGTTTATCATTGGTACTAAATGGGTTTTCAAGAATAAGCTAGATGAAAAGGGAAATTTTGTAAGGAACAAAGCTCGCCTTGTTGCTCAAGGGTATAACCAACAAGAAGGTATGGATTATGGAGAAATTTTTACCCCTATTTAGAAATTGGAAGCTAATCGGATTCTTTGTGCATTTGCAAGCTTCAAAGGATTCAAGCTTTATCAAATGGACATCAAAAGTTCTTTTCGGAATGGATATATTGAGGAAAAAGTGTATGTTAAGAAACCACTCGGATTTGAAGATCCAAAGCATGAAGATTTGGTGTACAAACTTCAAAAGGCACTGTATAGCATAAATCAAGCACCTCGAACATGCTATGAATACTTAACCAAATTTCTTTTATCTAAAGGATTTTTTAGATGTAAAGCCAATACAATACTTTTCATTAAATTTAAAGGAAAGAACATTTTGTTAGTATAAATATATGTTGATGATATTATCTTTGGTACTACTAATGAATGTTTGTGTAGAGAATTTAGTGATCAAATGAAAAGTGAATTCGAGATGTCTGTGATGGGTGAACTCAATTTCTTCCTTGGGTTACAAATCAAGAAAAGTAGAAATGGAATTTTCATTTCTCAAACAAAATACACCAAGGAGATATTGAAGAACTTTGGAATGATGGGATGCAAATCAATAGAGACTCTGATGGGTAATGACACTACATTAAGTGATGATCAGTCAGGCAAAGCTATTGACACTAAGCTATATTGTGGTATTATTCTATCACTTTTATATTTAACTGCAAGCTGAATTGATATTCATTTTTAGTATGCTATTATGCTCTAAGGAGTCACACTATATTGCTGTTAAACATATATTGTGATATTTGCGTAATACTATTGATGCAGGTATTTGGTATCCTAACAATAGCGACTTTACACTATTGGGTTACACATATTCTGATTTTAAAGGATATAGACTTGGAAGAAAAAGTACCTCTAGTACTTGTCAATTTCTTGGTGATTGTCTTGTTTCATGGCATAGTAAGAAGTAAGCATTAGTAGCTTTATCTATTACCGAGGTAGAATATATTGCTGCTTGAAGCTGTGTGCCTCAGTTGCATTGGATAAGGCAACTACTTGAAGATTTTGGAATCAATACAGGTACTATTGAAGTAAAGTGTGATAATTGAAGTGCTATTGATCTCTCCAAAAATCCAAGTGAACACGGAAGAATGAAAAACATCAACATTCGCCACAACATTATTAGAGACCATGTTAAAAAAGGTGACATTAAGCTTACTTATTTCCCTACTAATGATCAGCTATTAGATATCTTCACAAAACATTGGCCAAGAGATAAATTGTCCATACTAAGGGAAGCTATTGGAGTCACAAATCCAATATAGTTGGGAAAGCTTAAATGGCGGTAACTTTAACTATTTTGAAATTTAAAATTTCTCTCTGCATGATATGATGTTTTGTCTTTTATGGTGTGCTCTAATTGTTTGACATGTGCCACTTATTATACCTATTAAGTAGACTATTTTCTAGGACATGATTAGTATTACATTAATTAGTTTTTAAAGCCACTCACACACGTTGGTTACATTTTTATGTAACATTCGTTACTTCATCTCCCTCACCTATTGTTCGCTACTTTTCTACTGATAAGTTTAATCAATAATGGTTCCAAACTCTCGTGAACTATTGGCTAATAACTGTGCCAAAAACTTGTTCACAAATAAATGTAGGTGTTGTCAATACCTCTTATCACATAGAAAAATGATGATAACTGCAAGTATACAGTTGCGAT